>CAUYPK010086235.1:0-27650 GCA_963574355.1 Loris lydekkerianus | reverse complement strand
TGATTGCCTTTTCTTCCCTAATTGTGGTGGCTAAAACTTCCATTACAATGTTGAAAAGGAGTGGGGACAGTGCGCAGCCTTGTATGGTTCCTGATCTGAGAGGAAATGATTTCAATTTAACTCCATTCAATATGATATTGGCTGTGGGTTTGCTATAGATGGCCTCTATCAGTTTAAGAAATGCCCCTTCTATACCAATTTTCTTAAGTGTTCTGATCATGAAGGGATGCTGGATATTATCAAAAGCTTTTTCTGCATTGATTGAGAGAATCATATGGTCTTTGTTTTTTAATTTGTTTATGTGCTGAATTACATTTATAGATTTACATATATTGAACCAGCCTTGAGATCCTGAAATAAAACTGACTTGGTCATGGTGTATAATTTGTTTGATGTGTTGCTGGATTCTGTTTGTTTGGATCTTGTATCTATATTTATTAGTGATATTGGTCTATAATTTTCTTTACTTGTTGGGTCTTTCCCTGGTTTGGGGATCAGGGTGATGTTTGCTTCATAAAATGTGTTGGGTAGTCTTTCTACTTTTTCTACCTTTTGGAACAGGTTGAGTAGTATAGGTACTAATTTCCCTTTAAAGATTTTGTAGAATTCTGACGTGAAACCATCTGGTCCTGGGCTTTTCTTCTTAGAGAGGTTTTGCATAGTTTATTCTATTTCAGAACTTGATATGGGCCTGTTCAACATTTCCACTTGATTCTGGTTAAGTCTTGGAAGGTGATGTGCTTCCAAGTATTGGTCAATTTTCCTCAGATTTTTATATTTCTGAGAATAGAGTTTCTTGTAATATTCATTAAGGATTTTTTGGATTTCTGAGGAGTCTGTTGTTGTTTCATCTGTGTCATTTCTGATTGATGAGATTAAAGATTTCACTCTTTTTGCTGATTAGGTTGGCCAAAGGTTTATCAATTTTATTGACCTTTCCAAAAATCAGCTTTTTGATTTATTGATCTGTTGTATAATTCTTTTGTTTTCAATTTCATTTAATTCTGCTCTAATTTTTGTTATTTCTTTTCTTCTATTGGGTTTGGGGTTGGATAGTTCTTCCTTTTCCAATTGCTTGAGATGTCCCATTAAGTTATTAATTTCCTCTTTTTCCGTTCTCTTGAGGAAGGATTGCAGTGCTATAAATTTCCCTCTTAGAACTGCCTTTGTGGTGTCCCAGAGGTTCTGGTATGTTGTGTCTTCATTGTCATTTTGTTCCAAAAAATTGGCAATTTCTTTCTTAATCTCATCTCTGACCCAGTTATCATTCAGCATAAGGTTATTTAAGTTCCATGTTTTTGTATGAGTATGCAGATTCCTGTTGTTACTCAGCTTGAGTCTTATTCCATGGTGGTTCGACAAGATGCATGGAACAATTTCTATTCCTTTAAATTTACTGAGGTTAGACTTGTGACCTAAGATATGATCGATTTTGGAGTAAGATCCATGGGCTGATGAGAAATATCTGTATTCAGTTTTGTTGAATCTGTGGATGTCTGCTAAATCCAAATGTTGGATGGTTAGGTTTAAATCTAAAATTTCTTTGCTTAGCTTCTTGGAGGATCGATCCAACAGTGCCAAAGGAGTGTTGAAATCTCCGACTATTATAGAGCTTGACGAAATCAAGTTGCTCATGTCAGTTACAGTTTCTCTTACAAATTGAGGTGCATTCTGTTTGGGTACATAGATATTAATAATTGAAATCTCATCATATTGAGTATTACCCTTAACAAATATGAAGTAACTATTCTTGTCCTTCCTTACTTTTGTTGGTTTAAAGCCTATTGTGTCTGCAAATAGAATTGGAACACCTGCTTTTTTCTGATTATCATTTGCCTGAAATATGAATGACCATCCTTCCACCCTGAGTCTGTATTTGTCTTTTAAGGTAAGATGTGACTCTTGTATGCAATAAATATCTGGTCTAAGTTTTTGTATCCAGTCAGCTAACCTATGCCTCTTTAGAGGACAGTTTAAGCCGTTCACATTAATGGAGAATATTGATAAGTGTGGTGAAGTTTTGGGTATCGAGGTTTTCAAAAGTTCAGTGGACATTTTTAGTCCTTTCACCAGTGTGGAAGTTGAAGTTTGATCCAAAGTTTCTGAGTGAGTTTACTTTTGTGGCATAGGATTGGGTTGGTCATTATGGATGATAGGTCTGAGAATATCCTGAAGAGCTGGTTTGGTTATGGCAAATTTATTCAACATATAAATGTCATTAAAGTATTTAATTTCTCCATCATAAATGAAACTCAGTTTAGCTGGATACAAGATCCTGGGTTGAAAGTTATTTTGCTTTAGTAGATTAAAAGTTGATGACCACTCTCTTCTGGCTTGAAAAGGTTCAGCAGAGAGATCTGCAGTCATTCTAATATTCTTCCCTTTGTATGTAATGGTTTTCTTTCACCTGACAGCTCTGAGAATTTTCTTTTTATTAAATTTTGTGAAGTTAATTATGATATGCCGGGGGGTGTCTTATTGGGGTTGAGTCGTGCGGGGGTTCTGAAGCTGTCTCCCATCTGTATTTCAGAATCTCTGGGCATGTCTGGAAAATTCTTTTTCATAATTTCATGCAGAAGGGCCTCTGTTCCCAGCAAGACCACTTCATTGTTTTCAGGAATTCCAATGATTCAGAGTTTGGCCTTCTTCGAATTATCCCAGAGCTCTCTGAGAGAATGACCCATTTTTTCTCTCCATTTCTCTTCCTCTTTGAGAGTTTGGGAGTGTTCAAAAGCTTTGTCTTCAATGTCAGAGATCTTTTCCTCTCCTTGCTCCACTCTGTTACTGAGGGATTCTACTGTATTTTTCATATCTTTGAGGGCTGCAAATTCTTGCTTCAATGTGTCTAAGTCTTTGATGGTTTTGTCTTTAAATTTGTTAAATTCTTGAGACAACTTTTGAATTTCTCCTCAAATTCCCAATTCCATTTTATTAATCTTATTTGCCATCCAAATTCTGAATTCAATTTCTGACATCTCAGCCAGTTGTTTGTGAATGGATTTTCAATTACCTCTGCCGTATCTTTCCTTGGGGGGGGGGGGGGTTGATCTATTCTGGTTATTCATGTTACCAGAGTTTTTCCACTGATTCCCCCCCATGATTGTTTTACTCACTTTGATTTTTTTTCCTGGAGCTTTTTTTGAGGACCCATACAGTGCTGTGGCTTGAGAGACTGAGGCCCTGTTTGGTGTGGTGGGGCTAAGTGGTTCTGTCTTGTTTTCAGCTGGTTTCTGTTTGACCCTAGTGAAACAGTTACTCTGCGTTGAAGTCTCAGCTGTGGAGAAGTACCAGCAATTAAGACTCCCCGCCCACCACAGGCAACAATTGGAAAAGGAGAATCAAACTTTTCTACAGCCACACACCCAGGGAATCACCTGAACAGTCCTCAGACAATTGGCTCAGTTCAAAAGGTCCAAATCAATGTCTCAGTCAGCACCTGTCTCAGGTGGGAAAGTTTAAGAGGTCTCTGGGAACTGGACCACAGGGATCTGTTGACTACTCTAACATGGCTTGGTCCTGTGCTTCATGGAGTCGGGAGGAGAAGCCCAGCAAATTGATCAGTCTGGGAAGGTTGATGCTCCTTCCTCACCTTGCAGATCTGTCACACCCAGTCGTTGCTAGCTCCACAGGGTTGTGACCCAATCTGTGACCCAGTCTGTGACCCAGTTGTCTGCAGTGAGCAGATATTCAAGAGATTTGCACCTACCTAAATTGCAGTGAAGTCTGTATCTGCTCGTCCAAGCTGCTGCTCTTTGCCTTTATTCAGCAGGGGGTGGTAAGGCTTGTCAACCTCATGCACTTGATGGGGTTTGGGCACTTGTTTACTCTGATCCAGCCCCAACCTTAATTTATGTTACTGGATGAACAGAACAACCCTGTGGGAATTTGTTTCTGGCTCTACAGAGCCCCTGTTAAATTCCTCATCAAAGGAGAGGCTGACTTGAGTTCCCAGAACCTGTGCCTCAGGCCCTGTCTTTACTCTTGCAGGTTTGTATTTTCATCCTGGTTAGATGTCAGCTGTAGCCTCTTGGCCTCCTTTGTCTATAGGCTGATGATCCCCTGAGGGCCAGGTGCGTCTTAGGCTCAATAAAGTGGTTCTCTGGATCAGCCCCACCCTGGGAGTTTCCCAGCTCTGGGAGTGTGTTTTCTAGTCCCCGCATTCCACCCAAGCCAGTACCGCCTCAGGCAAACCCTTTATTCACGGGGCCGGTGTTTCAGTTCCTGGACTGATCTGTGGTGGTTACCATCTGAGAAGATGCCCGGCCTCATCTGATTGCCCTGGGAAACAGGAGGAGTGCCTATGGGATATCTGGGAGTTGCCCTTGTTATTGCTAAAGGTGGCTGCTGCTCTGAACCTCGGGGCACTACTGCTCCGGTGTGATTCCCTCTTAGCCGACCATTGTCTCCTCACTCCTGTGCTGCAGAATCAGCACTGTGCAGCTTCAGTCCATGTCCTGTCTACACTTCTCAGCAGTCACCCCAGAATCTGGACTCCTGGGAGACAGTCCTCCAGACCTCAGAGTGAGAGTGGAGGGGGGTGCTTGGAGCTCAGAGTTGGAGGTTGTAACACCAAGCTCATTGAGAGAAGATGAGTAAATAGACAGATACAAAGACTACCAGACATACAAGCCCATAGATACAGAAATAGACAGAGACACAAAGACATACAGACAACACCCCCCCCCAAAAAAAGATAAAAAAGTGGTGTTTGTAGATTAGTTAAAAAAGAAGGAGAAATTAAAATGAGAAAAAATAAAATTAAAAAATGTATATCTATTTAAAAAGTAATAAATAAAATTAACAAAAACTCCTCCAAGTAAATGGTGAGGAAAAAACATAAGAAAAAAACAAAAGCAAACAAACCAAAAAAAAAAAAAAAGAAAGAAAGAAAGAAAGGCACCATCTACAAAAAAAATTGTCTTTATATGTAGAAATATACATCTATATTTATAATGTAGGAATCAGCTTTCGTAGGAATATAATCATACTGCAATATACTTGCCAGACACCAGGTGGCGCTGTGTGCAGTTCCCAGGTTTATACCTGATTCACAGTTTATACTGTTACCATGGTAACCACCTTCCATGGCCAATTGCCATTTTAGAATTTCTGTAAAAGTTTGTCACCTAAGTAATGTGTAACCTCAGCTATTTTGTTCCAGACAGCACTCGCAACCGACCTTCCCACTCAGTGCAGGTGTCCACGCTTCTCAAATCTTTCCACTCTGCTCCCAGGTTCTCCTGCAAACTGGCAACTACAATCGGCTGTGGCAGTGGGTGCTGCTGGGTTCGCAGCCACAGCTGCAGCCGGTTCTGGAGGCTGGAGCCTGTTCGCGGGGCTGGCACGGCTGGAGCCAAAAAAAATTATTCTTAAGAACACCATTACTTGTATATTAATTTTTTGAGGTGTCATAACAAATTATTACAAACTAGGTAGGTTAAATGACAGAAATTTATCCTCTCCCAGTGTTAGAAGACAGAGATCTGAAATCAAGGTGTTAGCAGGGCCATACTCCACCCAGAGTGTCCAGGGGAGAATCCCTCTCTAGCTCTTGCAGATTCTGGTGTCTCCAGTGTTCCTGGGTTATGGCCACATCACTTCAGTCTCTGCCACTGTGGTGACGTTAACTTCTCTTTGTTTTTCTATCTTTAAGTCTTCTTTCTGTCAGTCTCAAATGTCCCTTTGCCTCTGAGTTGTGAGAACAATTACCATTGGATTTACAGCCAACAGATAATCCAAGATAAATTCCATACTCTCAATATCCTTAACTTATCTTATCCTTATCTTATATTTTCCCACATGAATGCCATTCACCCTGTTACTGTAAAGATAATATTCACAAGGTCTGAGTGTTAGGCTGTGGACACATCTTTTGTAGGACTACCTTTCAGGCTACTAAGCCTTAATACCAAAACTGGACAAAACTATTAATATAAAGAAAAAATATAAACCACTATCCCCCAAGAAGCCAATATAAAAACCACAAAGAAAGTTTAGATTTTGAACACAATAATATGTAATATGTAAATTATAGTTAAAAGTTAGTAAGTCAAGAAACTAAGGTTGATTGAGCATTTGAAAATCAATCAATACAATCTGGCAATTTACTATAGTTAATATTAATACATAACAAAAGGAAAACTGTATGATTGTCTCAATAAACACAGAAAAAACATTTGACAAAACACAACATCCATTCCTTATACAAGCTTACAGCACACTAGAAATATAAAGGAACTTCTTCAACTTGATAAAGGACCTGTACAAAAATGTCTGCAGTCAACATCATTCTTAATGGTAAAAGAAGTGAAACACTCTCACAGATCAGAAGTAGGATAAGGTTGTTCACTTATACCACTTCTATTCAATGTTGCACTGGACATTTTAGTCACTAGGAAAAAAAAAAAAAAAAAAAAAGAAAAAAGGAATAAAAATAAATGGAAGGAAACCATAATGGAAACAAAGAAGTAAAACACTGTTTATTAACTTACCATATTATCTATCTATATAAAAAAAGAACTTATAAAAAGGCTGAAGAACTAACAAGTGAATTTGGAAAAATTTTAGAATACAAAGTAACTACACAAAAATTCATTGCATTTCTATATACTATTAACAAGCAATCAGATCTTGAAATTTAAAAGTCATATAACTGATAATATTGAAATATTAGAAAATTTAGGGAAAAATGGGACAAGATATGTGCAAACCATGTACACTAAAAGCTATAAAGCATCACTGAGATAAATTAAGAAAATCTAAATAATTGAAGCATCTTTCTTTTACATGAGTCAGAAGATTCACTATTGTTAAAATATAATATCTTCCCAAATGGATATAAAGTTTTGACATATTAAAACTTTAATCAGATCAGATCGCAGCTTTAGCGACATTTTGGGCAAATTATGGCAAGCTAATTCTAAAATTCATATAGAAATGCAAGGATATTTATATAGAACAAAGAATATGAAGAAATATGGAATAGGAAATGAAGGATATTCATATAGAATATCCAAAACAACATTGAAATAGAAGAGCAAATATGGAGGTCTAACATTACGTGATTTCAACATACTTAAGAAGGTATCATATTGGTGTTAAACTAGACAAATAGAAGAAAATATAAAATAATATTTTTGTGACCTGGATTAGTTAAAAAATTGTTAATAAGATATTAACAGGCAATACATAAAAGAACAAATAAACAAATTAGACTTCATCAATATTAAAACTTCTCTTTGAAAGATACTGGTGCTCTGAAGTCACCACAATGCAATATATCAATGTAACATCAAAGTAGCAAAATTGCACTTGCATCCCATTAATATATACAAATAAACATAAATGGTAAATAAAAAAAGCAACTGTAAGAGAAAGAAAAGCTACAGATTGTGAAGATACATATGTAAAGCATTTGTTACAAACTTTTATCAAGAGTATATAAAGTATGCTGGAAACTCAAAAAATAATGACACAAATGACCCAATTTATAAAACTGAAGGATTTAACAGTCACTTTACTGAGGAAGTTACAAGCATGGCAAATAAAAATATATTGAGATATTTTATGTCATTACTCATAGAAAAATGCAGATTAATGCCATAATAAATATAACTACAAATATAATGGAATAGCCAAAATTAAAAATACTGACCATAACAAACTTTAGTAAGGAGAGAAGAAATAGAACTTTCATAGACTACTGATTAAAATGCAAAATGGTACAACCACTTCATGAAAACTATTTGGCAGTTTCTAAAAAGTTAAAAATATTCCTACTATGTATTCTAGCCAATCTGTTCTTGGATATTTACTTGAGAGGCAAAAATAGTATACATCCATACAAAGATTTGTGCATGAATGTTCCTAGAAGTTTTATCAGTGATATTCGGAATATGGAAACAACCCAAGGACCATTAATAGATGAATATATAAACCAGATGTGGTCTGTCCATCTGATGGAATATTATTCAGTAAAAATAAAAATGCACTATTGACACAGCCTACAACATGGAAGGATCCAAAATAATTAATGCTGAGTGAAAGAAGTCAGAGCAAAACACAAGAGCATAATCTATACACACCGTGTGATTTCATCTATATAAATGTCTTTAAGATGTGCACTTATCTCCAGTGAAAAGAACAGCGGTTGCCAGGGGAAGAGGGAAGAAGCTCCAGAAGGAGGAATTACAAAGGAGCACAAAAAAATTCTTGGATTAGTAAGTTTACCATCTTGGTTGACGTGATGTTTCACAGGTGGTCCATAAGTCAAAGTGTACTTGCCAAAGTGTATATTTTAAATATGGGCAGTTTGTCATGTGGCAATTATTCCTTAATGTAACTGATAAAAAATAGTATAATGTAAAGAGCTTTGATATGAACAGCCTTTCCTGCTGCTCCCAGGTCTCTGTGTTGAACATGATTTAGAATTTAGCTTAGGTTAATAGCTCAACATTAGTAAGTAATGAGCTTCCCTCTTCAGACCTTCTACTACACAAATGATGAAGTCCTCACCTGGCCAGGAGAAATGTAACAATAATATTTCATTAAAGACCAACTTTGTTATTTTTTAAAACTCTGAGTGCTTTATTACATTTCTGATATAAAATATCTTTTATTTTATCAAATCATTAAATAAGATAGTGGTAGATGGTATGTATACTTATTTTTATTTATATTTACTTAACCTAAATATAATAGGTATTTGAGCTCAGAATATTTTTATTTATATTTACTTACTTATATATAATAGGTATATGAGCTCAGAAAATTAAGTTTGTGAACTCATCCTAGGAAAAGTGCTATATACCTCATTGCTGAATGTCACTATGGTCACCTTCAAAGTATTCCCCTTGGGAAGCCATGCCCTGATGCCAGTGCCTAGTCCAACTTTCAAAGCAGTTTTTCTAGTAAGGGTTCATGAACTTAAGTGTTAGATCTCAGATGACAACACCTCTGATAAGCATTCCAGAAAAAGAGTTCCAAAATTGCTTTGAAGGGTGGACTAGGCCCTGGTGTCAATGCATAGCTTAAAGGGGAGTTCCTTGAAGATGACCATTGCGATATTCAGCAATGAAGTAGGTAGCACTTTTTTCTAGAATGAGTTTGTGAACTTATCTATCTGACCTTATATATTTAAGTTGGCAAAATAGTATCAGGAAACTTATGTCAGCTCCTAAGGTGGGTATTGATCCAAGACATTCTGAAATGTGGGAACCATCATCCTACAGAAACGGCATCGACTTCACTGTCATGCCTCTACTGCCAGTGAGAGAGAGAAAAAGAATGCAGACAAATATTTTTCCTCTGGAGAAAATGTAATAGCATAAAACATAAGGAAGGATAAGTAACTTCACCCATTAGAAAGCATGGTCAGTTTAGTGTTCAGAAATTTTCTGACCTACAAAAATTAGCAACTCCTTTTTTTCTTTTCCCTTTTGATGGTGGGACTAATAAAAAAAAAGGGTAAGTGAAAGTTACAAAAGTTACACCCTCATAAGAGATTTCAATAGTTGGCTGTCTAGCCAAAGGAAGATTTATTCCTATGCCAGGCTTTACTTGGAGGCCTAGTGGTCTTCCCTGACCTGGTACACTGACTTTAACAAATAGAAACAAATGGCGATGTCTTCCTAAGCTGCTGAATCTTAGTGGTTTTACCTCAGTCCTCACACTCTTACCTCTCCAGAGCAAACGTCACATCTATCTCCAAGTTGTGCCCTCCCAAACCTTGCCACCAAGAATCCCCTAATAAAGGGTCTAAGAAATTAGGTAGCAAGAGATGTGAAAACAACCTAAGATTTTAGGGAATAAATTGGAAGTACTAAATGAAAACAGAGAGAAATAATTCAGGAGTGCTCTTTAGCAGGCCTGTGACCAGGTATGCAATTTCAACCTTGCGAAATCCTTTGCCTGGGTAAGTAAAGAATGAGATGCCATTCTTTTCTTTTCTCTTTATCTCTGCTTCTCAGACTCATCCTGGGACTTTAAGCTTCCTCTCTTACCGATGCTACCATAGTAAACCTCCATAAACATACAGTTCCCCAGTTATAGATTAGATTAGATAGAGAAAAACAACATTGCCATCTTAGTCTGAGGCTGCAATTTATCTCTCACTAGAAAAATAAGGCACATATTTCAGAGTATGGATTTTTTTATCCTACCTTAACTCAGCCTGGCCACAGATGGAATAGCTGGCACTGTGTATGTGCCACAGTGCCAGCCTCCTTTGCACAAATCTCTTTCCCTTTATTCCTTGAACATTTCTTGTCTTTAGTTCTTTAAATGTTTCTGACTGCAGAAGTAAAACTGAGGCCTGAATAATTGATCATTTCAGGAGGAGAAAGTTATTTAATACAGTGGCACTTCTTTGGCACCTTGATAAAGTTTCTTATGCTAGAATATCTACTTTCCATTTAAGGTAAAGAGACCTTTTCCCTAACTATAAATAGGAAGCTTGGAGAACCAAGTGAATTTATATTACACAAACTGTTTTTTTTTTTTTTTTTTTATCTAATGTAATTGAGCGTAGTGATAATTGGAAGCCATGTTGGTTATATAAATTGCTCTTGAATGCTTTGATGGAGTTTCTGAGCAAGCCATTTATTTCTTATGAAAGGAAAGGCTTTTATAGAGTTGTTCTTTCTGTTTTAAAACTACTTCCAGAAACTGGGAGCATAGGGTCACACCCTACCCCATCCTTTTTAACAAACACAAAACCTATAATTCTTTTCAAAATTAAATTTTGCAAAGCAGAGTGAAAAGACTTGAGAAAAGCACAGCCAAGGAACCCTAAGGTATATGTAGCAAACATAAAAATGCCCAGATTATTTAGGCAGGAGGATTTCTACAGGCTGTATTCTGAAAGGTGTAAACTGCCAAGTGTAAGTGTTTGTATTTCATCTGTGAGACGCAGACAACTGTTGAGGGGTTATAAATCAGAGAGATATATGATAAATTTGGAAATTGATGATTAGTCTAGCAACAGTGTTCAGATGGATGGTGAGAGAAGAAGGATTGGGTTAAAGTGTTTCCATATTCCACAAAACGAGCCCTCTGGCCTCCCCCTCTAGTAGGAATTTTGCCAAATGCCACTTGCAGGAGACCTATAATTGTCCTACCTTCCCTGCCCAATATCTAAGGGTGCATCCTTCTGACAGCATGCATCCCCATGAGAATTAAGCTGAGAAAAACAAACACATCCACATGCACATATATATTCACATTGTAATGCACTCCACATTGTAATACACTCTATCTGAAGGTGAGGGTTTTATAAGTTGCATTTCAATGACATATAACATTCAGGTTGTCAAATGATTTAATACAATATGTCCTCATTAATTCAGCTCTGCAATTCTGTGCTCACAGTGCACCTAAGCTCCTGATGTGCTTTTGGCAGCATTATTTATTTAATGCCACTTTCTCAGGTGTTGATATTCTTCCTGCAAAAAGGAGCTTCTCAAAAGTGCTTCAAAAACACTTTACTGTTATCTACTCAAATCCATATTCTTGTTTAAGAACATCTATTTTTTTCTGAATAATTTCTCTTAGATTTTTCATTTTCAACTCTGCATATTTGCTAACGAAAGATAATAGCTCCTTTACCATTATATCTGTGTACACCTTTGGGGTACATGCCTTTGGGAGACTGCCTTCAATCTCTGAATTAAATAACAGCAAAACTCAACCCCTCTCTCTGCTCTTGGACACCAAAAGTGTTTAGAAAACCTATTAAAAGTTACCATTCCCAAGTGTTGGAAACTTACTTAAGCCAAATTGTTTGTGTCTAAACTTGGATTCTTATTGAAGACAGTAAAAACCACTGAAATACATAAAGGTCATGATAGTTAGCTCTGCACAAGTTTACATCAGCATTCCTTCAGAACCAGTCTGTGACTCTGTCTCATTAAAAAAATGTCTATTTGAAAATAAAACAAAGTAAAAACACCTTTATTTCTAAGTAGGCACAAAACCATTCCCTCCACTTGTTCTGTAAAGTTACAGTTCCTATGCTACTTTTTTGATGCTCTCACCACCACCTTGTCTGAAAGGCAAGGCACACATGTCATCATTCCTGAGGTAGGTTTCTGTTACTCTTATCAGCATCATGAGGCAAACTATCCATTCTCTTCAACAAAATGACATACCTAAAATAGACCACCCAAAGCCTAGACTCTCTACTATACAATATCTGCTATCTACTATACAATACTAGACAATCCCTGAGTGACAAACATCTGACTGACATACAACTCCCACTGATGAACACAATTGGTAAATGCACCTGTTCCAATTTACATACAAATTCAACTTAAGAACAAATCTACATAACATATCTTGTTTTTAAACTGGGGACTGCCTGTACACATGTACTAGAATTCAACCTGCACCCCCAAATCTATTAAAGTAAAATTAAAAGAGGCCAGGCGTGGTGGCTCATGCCTGTAATCCTAGCACTCTGGGAGGCTGAGACATGTGAATTGCTTGAGCTCACAGAGTTCAAAACCAGCCTGAGCAAGAGCAAGACCCCATTTCTATTAAAAGTAGATAAGATAAACTGAGGCAAGAGAATCACTTGAGCCAGAGTTGGAGGTAGCTGTGAGTTATGACACTACTGCACTCTACCCAGGGTGACAGCTTGAGACTCTGTCTCAAAAAAAAAAAAAAAAAAGTTAATTTAATTTAATTTAAAGATTCCTAGTGACTCTGTATCTTTTGGTAAATCTATATACCTTGAATACCTTTCAATTTTATGAAACCAGATCAGTCTTTTAAACTATTCCCAGACATATCAATACCCAAATATGTAAAGTCCTGAGCTGTATGGATGGTCTTTTCTCCTGTACGGTAGAGTCCTAGCTATAAAAATAGTTTTAAGCAAAGATAGATAATCTCACCTGTTTATACTAAAAATTTCTCCAACTAACCTCTTTGAGGCTGTTTTCTAGATCATACAGGCATGCTTCATTCTTTTTGATTTGATTTTCTTTTTGCTCTTCCATGTATTTTTGAATGGCCTGTCTTTGAGCTCACTAATTCTTTTTTTTTTTTTTTTTTTTATCATTAGGGATTCATTAAGGGTAAAAATTACTGGGTTATATTGATTGCATTTTTTAGGTAAAGTCCGTTTTATAATTGCCCCCAAGAGGTGTGCCATACATGGTGACACCCCCCAGCCCTCTTTCTCCTCCATTCCTCCCATTCCCTTATTCCCCGATCCCCCACCTTGTATTAGCTCATCTACTGCTTTCATATTAAAATTGAGTACATTGGATTCTTGTTTCTACATTCTTCTGATACTTTCCTAAGAAGAATGTGTTTCAACTCAATCACTAATTCTTTTTTCTGCTTGATCACTTCCACTGTTGAGAGACTCTGATGCATTTTTATGTTTGTCAATTAAATATTTTAGCTCAAGAATTTCCACTTTAAAAAAAAATTATTTTAATCTCCTTATTCAGTTTCTCTGATAGGCTTCTGAATTCCTTCTCTGTGTTATCGTGAAGTTCATTACGCTTCCTCAGGAAAGCTATTTTAAATTATTTATCTGGAAGGTCACATATCTTCATCATTCTGGGATATGTCATTGCTACCTTATTTAGTTAATTTAGTGAGGTCATGTTTTCCTGAGTTTTCTTGAAGCTTGTGGATGTTCTTTGATGACTGAGCATTGAAGAATTATGTATTTATTTTAATCTTCACAGTCTAGGCTTCTTTGAAAGCATCTTTCTTGAAAGGGTTTTCCAGATATTCAAGAAGAATTGAGTGTTGTGGTCTAAGTCTTTCATAACTGCAGTGTAATAGAGCTGGGATGCTCCAAGCCCAGTAATGCGATGACTCTTGCAGACTCCTGGTGGCACTCACTTGGTGGACTTGGGTAAGATGTAGGAGGATTCCCTGAACTATCAGGCGAAGTCTCAAATCACTTCATTCACTCTCTGTGTTGGTCTGCTGGAGTTGCCAGAAAACTGATATGGGCAATTCCTCATGGCCACCATAGGTGGGACGCTGCCAGGTCACACTGGAAGCCAGCTATTCTTACCCACTGCCCATGGAGACTGCTGTGTGACTGCCTCTGATATTTATTCAAAACCCAAGGGCTCTTTAGTCAAAGGGTGGTAGATTCTGATAGGACTGCATCCTTCCCTTTAGGGCTGCATGTTTTCTTCTGTCCCATGGGGGGTCTAGAGATGTCATCCAAGACTAAGGCCTGGAATCAGGAGACTCATGTGTCTGCTTGGTACTTCATTTTGCTGTGGCTGATCTCGTACTCAACTGAAAGACAAAATCCTCTGACCTCTTTCTGTTTCTTTCCCCACGTGGAAGACAACTCTCCCTGAGGTCCACTGCTTGGAGTTGCAGAAGGGGTGACACAGTTACTTGTTTAGCCACTGATGCTGGTGACTCATAGGATCTCATGCATCCTCAAGTCCATGACTCTGAGAAGCCTTAATGGTGTGACTGCTTTATGGATTTATTCCAGGCACCAGGCTGCTTTTTGTCATCCAGTAGGCTTGTGTTTTAGGACAGAAGATTTCCCTCCAGATGGGCTGGTCTGAATGATCCCTCTATGGGTGCCTAAAGAATTCTGCCTTGTATTCTGTCCCTCTGTGGCACAGTGGCCCTCAAAGTCTCACAATAACATCAATGCCCCTTTCTAGGCACACAGATTTTCTCTCTACTTAGTTTGCTGGCATAACACTGCCAGGAGATGGGGAGAGGTGGTATAGGCAATGTGAGAGGGTTCTTTCTACCCTCTTCAGGGCCTTAGGAGAGCATTTTAAGATTGTATTTTGGTGTCTATGGTCGTAAGACCATTTTCCTTTCAGTTTCTCCTGGCATTGACAGATTGCCTGCATCTGTTGCACAAACAATCATGGTGAAACAGTAGGAAATGTTGTTTTAACTTGACTTTACTCCCTGAAATAGTCTAAGTATATGGTGAGGTGGCAAGAGAATGGTACCAGGGTAGAAGTTTTAAGAGACAAAGAGAACCTACATTTTTATATTACTCAGTTGGATCCCTAGAGCCTTAATTAACAGGATAATCTCAGAAAGATATGCCAAAATATCTGGGTTCTTAGGTCTCCCTTACCTAAGATGACAGAATTCAGGAAATCTTAAATGCTACAAGTCATCAAGAGACACTGCATTAAGAAGACTTTTTTTCAACGTATTTGTTAAATAAGAGTTTATATTTTAGGAGGATAGAAGATAAATAATAGGGAAAAAAGTCTAGAATGGTTGGCTTTAATTGAGGTATCTATGCAGTCTGGATGTCTTCCAGATTCCATCCTAAAGAAACCCTCAAAACCCTTCCTACAAACATTCAAGGTTTAGAGCAGTGTTTATCAACCTTCCTAATGCTGTCACCCTTTAATACAGTTCCTCATGTTATGGCGACCATAAAAGTATTTTTGTTGTTACTTCATAAATTTAATTTTGTTACTGTTATGAATTCTAATGTAAATATCTAATATGCACAATGTACTTTCATTGTTACAAAGGGGTTGTGACCCACAGGTTGAGAACCTCTGGTCTAGAGAGAAATGAGGAAATAAAAACATTGGATTATTAGTATATGGATCCTTTCTAATTTCATATCAGCAGATAGAACCTCCTTCATAAAGTCATGAAAAGATGTCTGTTTTCACAAAAAAGAAAGCTTGGGCAGGTCCAGACAAACAAATGGTGACTTTTTCAAGCATATATCTCCCAAGACATACAAATAGTCAGCAATCTTGATTATCAGTAAGAGCAATCCAACTTAAACTAAGTAGACACTGGAGTAAATCATAAAATCAGTCCACGTGTCTGGTCTTTGTTGCAACCCAGCTTCTGCAAGCATTAGACTCAGGGTCTCAAACACTGCTGGTGCTCTCAATCCCCTTCTAATCTCTAATTCTTTCTACATGTTAGCATTGTTTTCTCCCATTGTACACATCTATTATTTCTCCAAATTGTGGGTACAAGATTTCTAAGAGCAACAGAGTTCTATTTGAGAAAAGATTGACCGTGACAATTACAGTTTTTAAAAATTCTACAGAAAAATAATCTCTGGCCCTCATTTTAATGAACTGCGACTAGCAAAAGTTGCCCAGATTTAGGCAACCATCACTATACTAGACAACTGTAGCTGGGATAGGATTATAATAGAATATAATAGATAGGATATAATAGAAAAGACATCTTTGGAAGAGATCACATAGGTGGAGCAGGGGAATAAGTGTCTAGAAGGTATTTCTGCTAGTAGAAAATGGGAAGCAATACTGAGCAAACTAAGGTATTCACTGCAGTAAGTTGATAAGTGTTAAACTAGTATCAGCTACAAAAATAAACTACTGATACATGCTCAGTGACAATGGAGCACCTTATAAAAGGTGGGAAATGACTTTTTTGAGCAAGTGTCACTTAGCTTGAAGTATAGTGTAGAGTGGAGAAATAATTTTCCTGCCAAGGATATAGTATGTAAAAGTCCTTAGAGGAGTAAAATGCTCAGGGCTCTAAACAAAACTGACAACACAAGGATCGCTGGGGCTTAGAATGATGATGTGTAGAACCACAGCTGGAAGTCATGGGAGATAGGCCAAATCATGCTCATTGGAAGCAATGTTGAAGATTTTTTATCTTTTGCTTCATTGCAATGAGTTGGATGTTTTCAGAAATTCTATCCCACAGATAAGAGTTTAGGTACCATGAAAAGAGAAAGTAGAAGATACAAATTTATAACTTCTGGTGTATAGTGGGATTTGAAGACTGAAATTACTCACTACTACCTTTGCTATTTTTTTCATTCCCATTATGTGGAAAATCACCACATGGATTATCTATATTCAGCCAAGCTGATGGAATTTGACATTTCCTAATATGGGCCCACCTGTTATAAGATCATGAAAACAAATTTAAGTGTATTGTTGAGACACAAAATTAAACTGTTATGAGAGGAAATAAAAAATATTAAGTTTGGAAAGACATCTTTCCACAATAAATTTTTATAAAAAATAACTATGTCATAGTCATAGGAAGCCATAAATGCTTATGAAAATTCATCTATCTCATTGCCCAGTTTTCAGCAAAATTTCACCAACCTCTTCAGTAATAAGAAAGATCTACCATGTTAAATTCCATTAGAAAAATTGAGTAAATAATATGAATTCAATGAACAAGAAAATGGTGGAGAAAATTCTCTTCGTTTTTTTAAAATTTTTTTTGCAAATATACTTGAGATAAACTTAGGACAGAGCTACAATGAAGGGCAGTAGAGAAATAAAAAGATTCCTGCTTGTGTGCAGTGAGTAAACATCTGATCTGGTGTTAAGTCCACACATTAATTTTAAATAGAGTTGGAAGGAAAAATCAGTTAAAAATTGCTATTAACTTTTTTTACACATTGACCCCCACCAACTAACTGAATGTAATCATTTTCCCCTCAATTTATTCTTTTGACAGTTAATTTTAGTCATGCATAAAGGTACCAATTTAATCATCAGGATAAGTCCATCAATGGAACAAATTTATTAATGGGATACTATATTTATACATAGTAATAATGTTGTATGTTCATTAAATTAACCAAAACTACCAACAGAATATACTCTGATTGGGATAGACAAAGGTGTTCCTTGGTAACAAGAAACCCAACAATAAGTCAACAGTTAAGAAATAAAGAGATCTATTTCTTATGCAGTAGTTCAAGGTAAGTGTTCTTGGCAAATAGGAAGTCCCCTTTTGCCATGATTCAGAGACAGAGTGTAACAATAGTTCTGCTATGGGTAAAAAAGGCTTTATGAGTGGCTAAGCTCTGGTCACCTATTCAGTTAGAAAACAGAGAAGATTATGGGAAGACATCTAAATTTTGTGAGACCACATGTGAATTCGTTTACATGGCAATGCATTGTTACAAAGAGGGCTGAGATAAGTGGTCCCCAATAAGATAGCTGAATCTCGATGTAATGCTGTGATTTTGAAAAAAGAATATAGATTTCATGAATATCGGTCTCCCTTGTTTGTTTAGAATATAATCCAAACACTTAAAGAGATTTAAGTCCTTTACAGTCCTTGTTCCTAATGTGAGTCTCTGGGACTCCTATCACTTTGGCCAGCAGACCAACAAAGAGGGACAGGTGCAAGGGGGGATGTTCTTTCATAGGAGCTGCTACTCTGACACTTAGAGGCTATGTTATCTCGGGTGTTCTCAGAATAGTGTTTACTGAACAAGGTTGAGGTGCAAATGTAATGATATTAAGCAATATAATAAATAAAGGAAGCACAAAGTACTTCTAGGCAAATGTGAGAACTCAGTAGATAAGATTTTGTGCTGCTCAGAGAGGTACCATTATATTCTGCTCAGAGAGGTACCATCTTGTGTTAAAAGCAGATTTAGATAGTTTCAGACAACACAGACATGACCCTTCTCAGTTCCCCCAAAATTTAAGGATTAGGATATATTTCCAGATTGGGTAGGGTGTAGAGGTCTGCTCAATGATATTTGGCTTTATCCCAATATCCATGGGGAGAAGAATCACTTTATTTTAGCCAAGCACATTATAAGACTGTGGGAGTTTCTGTAGTCATAATCTGGGGGTCCCTCAAGGAAAAATACAGATCTTTACTGATAGGGAATGCAAATGAGAAGAAGGGGCATGATGAGGTAGGAAGAATATAAATGCAAAGGCTGGCACTACACAGTAAACTTCTTCAGTCAGATAAATGAAGAAGAAAATAGGAGATCAACTAACAGGTGCATATTTCAGGGTTCTCCACAGAACCATAGGATAGATATATTTAGATAAATAGATAAATAGGTTACTATACATATATATAATATGTGTGCGTGAGAGAGAGAGAGAGAGAGTGTGGGTGTGGGGGGGGGAGAGAGAGAGAAATATTTTAAGGAATTGAAAAGATTTTAAGGGATTATAGGAGCTGACAACTCCTATAATTCAAACTACCCAAATCCATAGGGTAGTTTGACAGACAATGATTCAGGTGTGGGTTGATGTAATAGTCTTGAATCTTGATGTTACAGTCTTCTATAAATCTCAGTCTTTGCTCTTACTGGTCATCAACTGATTGACTGAGACCCATTCACATTATCAAGGGTAATCTGCTTTACTCCAAGCCTACTAATTTAAATGTTAATCAAACCTAAAGAATATGTCACAACAATATCTAAATTGTTGTTTGATCAAACAACTGGGCACTATGGTGTTGCTGATTGACACATAAAATTAACTATCACAGCAGGAAATGGTCTTCAAACATGTGAGAGTGCATGGCCTAGTCAAGATCCTAAGATTTGATCCATCACATTACTTAGGTAACTTTTGTTTGAGAAACAGAAAGATGCTAAAAGAAAGCTCAACTCTTCCTCTCCCACTCAGAAAAGTGTCCTTTTATTTGGTGGGTGGGGTGGGGGAACAAGAGTATATACATGACAGATGACTAAATAAAATTTACGAGGAAAGATAAATCAAATAAAGGATGATCCTTATATAGGCATTGCAGAATAATACGAAATCTCTATAAATAATTTTATAACAGATGCATCCTAAATAAATAATATTCATGTCTTTTTATGGGAAGGAGGTTTAATATTTAATAATAAATTTACTCTTGTCAGAAGGAGGCAAGAAGGAACTAGGTTATTATTCCTGGAAACATGATAAAATGCAAACAAGGTGATAAATCTTTTGTACATTGTATTTTTATAAGTTTTCTCTAAACAGAATTGCTAAATATTTTCTGATAAATTGTTCAGAAAATTGGCATTTTTTTCAATCTCCTGACAAACCAAATAGTAATAGAATATATTAGAATGGAGCATGGCTGCAATTCATGGTGAGCATCAAAGACACAGAATAAATTTGTTTGAAATGAGGAAAGTTTGTGAAATAATCACACTATTTTTCTGACTAGGAAAAAATAATTTAAACCTAGTGCTGTAGACCTAGCATATTTCTTTGTTCATGGGGATTAAAATTTTATGGAGATGTAAACAACAAAGGAAATTGACAACCTATAATCTGCCTAAAGAAGGAATCGCTGTATCTACATAGAAAGTGTTAAAAAGAAAAAGATGTTCACTCATTGCTGTATTTATTTTATAGATATTTTGAAAGTCTGGAACATGCAGAAGTCTGGTACGTAAGATAAAATCTCAGCCCTGAGAGCAACTGTCCCCAGCCTTGGGTTGTGAAAATATTCTGGAAGATAATAACTCACTTTTGTCAACTCATCCAATTAAAATACAGTATTTGTTCTGCTAGGATGCAATGCTTTGATTATAAAAGATTTTATGAAAGTGCTTCATGGAAAAGGGAATGAAGGCTAAAATAAGGGTTGCAGACTCACTATATTGAAGTGTATTCCCCATAGAAGAATTTTAGTAATAGTAGGTGTTAAGAAAGCTATGAGAATATAATTCTAAAGTCCAAATACACCGGAAGAAACCCAGCATTGATTGTATCTCCCATTTGCTCAAGAGTAATGTCTTGTTTTTTCTTATTGCTGCCAGCACTGTGGCTAGCCCACATATTACACATTATGCATTTCCTTAATTGTATTTGTTTACTGTTTGATTGTATCTGTTTACTGCAGAGATAAACACATCTGTGCATGGTGTTAGTTCCACTTGCTATTTCAGTATAAGTAATCCTAATTCATGTAATGAAAATCACATATGTTCTCAATTTCACATTGTGAGCAATGAATTACAGAGAAAAATGTATGTATGCATGTGTATATATTTGTACATACACACAAGCACAAAACAATTATTCCATACTAGTGATATTTGTGTTTTCCATAGTATTTTCTCAAGTTTGAAAGAAGACAATTCCCGTTTCTCACTAAACCAGTTCTCAGAAGCTTGCCTCCCATATGCTTCTGTGCAAACACACACACACACACACACACACACACACACACACACTTCTATTTTCTATACTCTAATTTAACTTCTACTTTTATCTTTACTATTTCCTTTGTCTGCTATTTTCTTATTTGACACTTTACTCTCTGGTTTGTTAGTTTATAATAGTATCCTTTAAATTCTATCTGCTACCTATACAACAATCAATAAGCTTATTCTGTTTTCTGCTTCTACATTGAGCCTCCAGAAATTCATCAATTACAGTTCATGTTTTTCTACCCCTTCACTGGCATCAGTGGAGATTTCTGTTAATGGATTTCTGTTCCTAAATTGTGATTCTCTGTATCCAGCCTTATGTCTCTCCGAGGTAGGTGGCAGTGGTTTACCCAGTGACCTTACTTCTCATCTGGATCTAAGAAGAGTTGATTTTTTCAGTTTGTTCAGCTTTTTATTTGTTGCTACAATGGAACGGCAATTTCCAAACTTCTTATGTGGTAACCTGAAGACTGAAAGACCTGCTGTATGTTTTTACAGGAAAAAGGGTCTTTATCAGCTAAAGTATGCTAACTCATATTTTCTGTTATGTTACAGTAATTTTATATATTTATTCACCTTTTTACTGTTTATTCTGTGGATTTGGAGTGACTTATGAGATTAATAAATGCTTACAAAGGCATAATCTTCTATCAGTGTATCAAAGTCCAGAATCTTTAGTGACTTTTATTTTTATGCAGTTTTTATGTTGATGTCCTTCGATTCATTTTTTGTTCTCTTGCATCTTGCAGAGCTCTAAGAATTCCTGTTTTGCTTTTTCTCTTGTCACTTAATTGTTAAATGATGCTTGTCTCCCACTTTTGGTCTTTTCCTTTCCCAGCAGCTCCTGAGTGTGCCATGTCAAGTGACTGCCATGTACTTTTAAATTCCTGCTATCTCTGGTCTGATCTAATAAGATTAATTTTAGGGTGGAACTATTCTTTTCTGGTCTTTGTTTCTGGCTCCATTTGGCCATTATGGCTTCCTTTTTGTTTCTTCCTTGAGCTGTTCCTCCAACTGCTCTTGCTTGACCTCAAAGTCATAGGCAGTGCCAGGAGCAAGAAAGATAATTTGAAGGAGTTTGATGTTTTTGTTGTCATTTTTCTTCATTTCTCATTGGTTACAGCTATTTTGAAATAAAGCCATCCACAATCTTCAAGTCTATTGAGTGCATTGTTCAAGGGTAATTTTGTTTCCTTCCTGATCTTCTGATTCTCAGTCTAATGTTCTATGAATTGTGCTTTAATGCTTAGTTTATATTTTAAAAAAATGTTTTTGGCAGTGTCAAGAACCATGTAATTATTAAGAGTTTGGTTCTCTATCTTTTTGTTTCTTTTTTTTTTTTATTAAATCATAGCTGTGTACAATAATGCAATCATGAGGTACAATGTGTTCCATATATAGTCTGAAATATTTTCACTGAAATGGTTAACATAGCCTTCATGGCATTTCCTAATTATTGTGTTCAAACCCTTATACTCTACTAGTAAACTTCAAACTCTACTAGTAAACCTGCACCCTTCCAAGATGCACCCTAGGTGTGGACCCACCAACCACCCTCTCTCTACCCTTCCTCCCCCTCCCTTCCCTTCCCTTGCCCCCTTCCCCATATTTTTATACTGAGGTTGGGTTATAGCCTTCGTATGAAAGCTATAAATTAGTTTCATAAGAGGGATGAGTACATTGATTGGGTACTTTTGCTTCCATTCTTGGGATACCTTGCTAAGAAGAATATTTTCCAGCTCCATCCATGTAAACATGAAAAAGGTATAGTCTCCATCTTTCTTTATGGCTTCATAATATTCCATGGTGTACAAATACCACAATTTATTAATCTATTCATGAGTCAATGGGCAATTGGGTCTTTTCCATGACTTAGCAATTATGAATTGGGCTGCAATTTACATTCTGGTACAAATATCTTTGTTATGATGTGATTTTTGGTCTTCTGGATATATATCTAGTAGAGGAATTAAAGGATCAAATGGCAGATCTATTTTTAGATCTCTAAGTATTCTCCAAACATCTCTCCAAAAGGACTGTATTAGTTTGTATTCCCACCAGCAGTGTAGAAGTGTTGCCTTTTCTCCATATCCCTGCCAACATCTCTGGTTTTGGGATTTTGTAATGTGGGCTAATCTTGCTGGAGTTAGATGATATCTCAAAGTATTTTTGATTTGCATTTCTCTGATGGTTAAGGATGATGAGCATTTTTTCATGTGTCTATAGGCCGTGCACCTGTCTTCTTCAGAGAAGTTTCTCTTCAAGTCCCTTGCCCAACCTGAGATGGGATCACTTGTTCTTTTCTTGCTAATATGTTTGAGTTCACTGTGGATTCTGGCTATTAAAACTTTGTTGGAGACATATCTTGGAAATATTTTCTCCCATTCTGAGGGCTGTCTGCTTGTTCTACTTACTGTGTTCTTGGTTGTGCAGAAGCTTTTTAGTTTCATCAGGTCCCAATAGTGTATTTTTGATGCAGCTTCAATTGCCCGGGAATCTTTAATCCAGTGAGCCAATTTGCTTTGGTTCTCTATCTTAAAAAAAAAAAAAAAACACAGATTCTACATATTTCCCAAAAATTACTGTAGTACTAATCTGAGAACACAAATTATAGGGTTACTTTTGCAGTTGAGTTGGTGTCAAATTGTTAAAAGCAAACAAAGTTGATCCTTACGTCAGTAAACACATGGTGTCTAGCAAATTTTATGAAATGTTAAAAATAATTATCAACCTACATTTCCACCTTTATAGAAGCATGTTCTCTGTGGACCCCTGAACTAGATAAGTACATATAAATTGGTTGTTTATTTACATCCTTTTTAACTAAGACATCTTTTTGTCTTTCTGTTAGTGTATATCAAATCATTATATTATGCCATAGAAACTCAAGAACACCTGCTTAGCTATTTATTTATGCTGACAGTTAAGAAATTTGAATTTTAATATATTCATAAACAACCTTCTTTTCTTTTACCATGTAAGAATAGAATAAGTTTGTACATGGGAAGGCAAGATAAAGATTGGTCAAAACTGCCTTTTGCAATTTATCTACCTCTCAAATACCTGAGCCTATTTTTATTATAGCATTCAAATCTTGGATCAAATAAAAAGATTGGTTTTGCTAAAGACACATATTTGTCTTCACTATCACCCATGAGTGTTACATGCATTGGTGTACACTGCTTTGTTTTGAAAGGAAGAAAATGAGACCCAGTCTTTATAGACTGATTTTTGTGAAAGTGGCATTTTCTCACGCTGTCAGCATTCATTTTTCTACTAATGTACTTATAAGTTTTCATAAACTATTAAATTTAAATGTGACATTAACCCTAAATGAGGCATGGCTATTCTCTTAGAGGGCTTGAGGCTAAAACAATGGCCAGTCATATACACTCACCACTGGCCCATTTCCTTGATCAAGTTTCTTATTGCAAACTCACCAACAACCATTAACCTCTGGATCCCAAAACTATTAATTATCCAGCTTACAGAGGTGGAATATAGTGAACCAGCAGCATCATTTGGCTGTCACTCAGTTAACATCCTATCATAGACTCAAAGCAATTTGTCCAATATTTCAACTGCTAGGGAAAATTCTTTATTAGCTTTCGGATGAGCTTGCCTTTCAATTGGATGATTTGAATAGCTTCTGTGGTAGGAGAGATGCTGCCCTCAGATAATGATTTTGCATTTCACCTCATCATTAATGCTTTGGACCCCAAGGGAAGTCATTGTGCCTTTGATGAAGGTCAAAGTATTTTATAACCTTAATAAAGGTTCATGGCCCCAGGAACAGCAAGTATGAGCAAATGTGGTGAACTGATTGAATAAAAATATAACTAAATTGCCACTTTCCACTATAATAGCTGAAGGATTTCAAATGTAAATCAACACTTAAAGAGTACAAGAGTACAATGGCACCCCAAGCTTCAGTGTTATGCAAAACTATATACACAGAGAAATCAGCATAATTCCAAACATATGAGAGGAAACTGTCTTTTTCTCCTTTCAGGCAAAGTTTTTTTCCCCTGAAATTTTGTATTAAATTGGTGAATAATTATATGAATGCTATGTAAAGATGGGCTTAAAAAGATCTTGATAGAGTTGAGTTCAAAACACTTAATTATTATGGTTATTATTATTATTATTTTGTTACTATATAGAGTTTAGGTTGCTGTACTTTTAAGAAATAAATATAAGAAATGAACACCAATTATGAGAACATCGTCATCATCCACATATCCCAAAGGATAAATGACACACTTCATTGGATTACATAGGATGCTTTCCAGAGAAATCATCGCAGCTTATGCAGTCAGTTCTCCTAGGTTTTTGCTTCCTTGCTTGAGGCATAGTTTACTGGTCAGACTTATGTTCCCAGGAACGAAGAAAGGAAACAAGAACTGCTTCGTTGGGCACTGGGATAGAATAGTATTTCATCTGCCTTGACCTTCACAAAATCCTTTAGAGAAAGGACTTACAATTTCTATTCACAGACTATGGATCAGAAAGGCTAAACAATTGTGCAAGGTCATACTCCTGATGAGTATCAAAGCTGAGTTCTGCTTCTTTCTAGCTTTCAAGGACAGTAAACTATAATGTCTACTGCAGCAATGAAAGAGACCAGGCCAAAAGGGTTGGGGAATGACCTACCCTAGGACAGTGGTTGGCATGCTTGTAATGATTCTCAGACTAATAAGACACTTGATTGGAGGGCTGATTCTCAAGGTAAGTACCAGAGAGCCTGCATGAGTTCAATTAGGAGCAAGTGAGGCTCTGGTTTGAGTTAGCAATGCAAAATGACAAACTACATAGTAAGTCTTGTGAAGAGGCAACAACTAGGCCACCAGGTTCCCCAAGAAATTGTCCCATATGCTATAGGAAAGTTTCAACTCCAACTGCACCTACTTCCTTATGAATTCAAGCTATGTGATGGCCAGGGTGCAGATTTTTCTTTCACTTTATCCAAATTATCCAGAAAATGCTAGCTAAAAAGTAGGTTTCGATAAAGGAATAATAAATAAAGGTGATCAAAATTCAGGTGAGGAAGAGGAAAAAATTCAGGGTTAGTGTTCGACACTCACTCTAAGCCCAAAGGCACTGTTTCCGAGCATGAGTAGCACCCAAGAATGGTGATGTTATTAGTATGCACAAGAATTCTAGAATTTAAGAATAATACTTATTAACTTTTAAGCTCCTTCTCTAAGTTTTGCCTGTCAATTTACTGACTTTTAGAACCAGAACTTCTCTTGAACTAGCCCAAATGCAGAACATCAGTTGATTGACTGAGGTTTATTGAACAAACACACTATCTTTGCAACTTGATACACTGACCATTAAATCAAACTTGATGCTGACCTTCCTGGATTACTCATTGTACCTCCAATAAGTCCACATCCCAATGTCTTTATCTTTTTATTTTAGCATTTACTCATTTATTCCCTTGTTCTCAAATATTTATTACTGCCATGCTATGTACCAGGCCAGAAAGATGAAATAGTTGAATAGCTATCATGGATTATATACCGATTAGCAAAGAAAACAGGAAGGTATGCAAGGACTTATAGTGTGAAAGTCTTTGATAAGGAAAAATATAGAGTAATAGGAACTCATATATACATATTTTTCTCAATTGTTTGGAATTTCCCAATTATTTTGTATCCCCAATTTTTTTGTCTACAGAGTGTCTACTTGACATCTCCTCCCTTTAAGTCTTCTTAAGTATAGAAAAGGGATATTTTCCAAGAGATCCATCAAGACAGGATGTGGTACATTTTAGCATCAGGAAAAGCCCAACTCCTTGGCTTGGCTTGTTTCCTTTCTTGGACATTGTAAATCTTGAGCTTATCTGTATTACCTCCTTGCTTGTAGCAGTGAGATGAGTAAAGCTAGATGGGCAACCTCTCAGTGCAGCTATATGTTCTAATTCCATCCTTTCCTGATCTTGTTTTCCATTTGTCTCTTTTCCTGCACTCCTGATTTCATTCCATTATTTTTTTCTAAGTTGCTTCAGTGAGTGGAATGAGATGGAATAAGAATAAATAAGTACATCTCTTCCCAAATACCCTTCTTACCTATTGATTATCTTGCAACTTTGCACATAGCTGATTGTCTTTTTTATTTTTTTTCCTGGACTGTTAGGCAGAGGGTAAATTTGGAATTTCTTTGCTGCAGTGTATAGAATGATTCAGTCCATTATAAAAGAGTATGATTCCTTCTTTCTAACTCTACAAATTAGGTTTTTTTTTTTTTTATTAAATCATAGCTGTGCACATTAATGTGATCATGGGGCACTATACACTGATTTTATATATTATTTGACATATTTTCATCACACTGGTTAACATAGCCTTCCTGGCATTTTCTTCGTTATTGTGTTAAGACATTTATGTTCTACATTTACTAAGTTTCACATGTACGCTTGTAAGATGCACCATAGGTGTAATCCCACCAATCATCCTCCCTCCGCCCATCCTCCCCCCCTCCCCTCTTTCTCCCCCTTTCCCATATTCTTAGGTTATAACTGGGTTATAGCATTCATATGAAAGCCACAAATTAGTTTCATAGTAGGGCTGAGTACATTGGAGACTTTTTCTTCCATTCTTCAGATACTTTACTAAGAAGAATATGTTCCAGCTCCATCCATGTAAACATGAAAGAGGTAAAGTCTCCATCTTTCTTTAAGGCTGCATAATATTCCATGGTGTACATATACCACAATTTATTAATCCATTTGTGGATC
>CAUYPK010086222.1:0-26283 GCA_963574355.1 Loris lydekkerianus | reverse complement strand
GATCCTGAATTCAATTTCTGACATCTCAGCTATTTGTTTGTGCATGGGGTCTTGTGCTGTTTCTGCTCCATTGATCCTTGGGGGAGTTGATATACTCTGATTGTTCATATTGCCAGAGTTTTTCTGTTGATTTCGCCTCATGATTTCTTTTCACCGTTGCCTCTGGCCGTCCTCAGAGTTGGGGAGGTGTCTCCCCAAGATTAGACCCCAGCGGGATCACTCTATTGTTGTTGGATCTTTGTAGGGAGTGACCCTGTGTAGTTCCTCTGGGGCTGCCCTAGCTAGAGAGTTCTGGTTGTTTGTTTCTATTTTAATGCTCTCTTAAGAAATTCTATCTTATGTATATTTACTGTAATGTCATTAAAACGAGTATTATGTCACTAGGCAATATTCATAGTCCTATATTTTCATTTAATCTTTTGTAAATGTTTTTACAACTTAGTGGAAGAAATGTTTTTTAATTAAATGAATATGCAAATGAGCTGAATTGCCTTAATGGTTATTTGATTTTGAACTTCAGTTTGTCAATGAAATAATAGGAAAAAAAAATTCAACCTTTTATGATTGCCAAATTACATATTATAATATAATGTATAAACGTTTTGTTCATAATTGAATAACAAAAATATTTTTTAAAAATTTTACTACTTAAACTTTTCCCCCCCATATCTCTTTCTCTCTCTCTTTTTTTTTTGGGGGGGGGGATTTGGGAGAGTAAGAAGCAAAGTAGCAGACACTGTTTTAAGACATGCAGGTTACAAACTGGCATGCCTCCTTGTGCTATGGAGACTTTTTCATAGACTTTTCTTGGCTTATTCTTACCCATATTTATATTTATGAAATTCATGCAGTTCTACCCAAGTCTATAGCTCTCTTTGATCATCCTTCACTATAACATTTTTAAACAACACTTTTTCTTTTTTTCCAGTTGTAGGCATATAACGTGAAACATCACATTCATGAAATCATTGTAAATGTATTCCACCAATGGAAAAAAGGCAAAGGACAAAGTTGTTTGCTTAGTTTTTCCTCATTTATGAGCAAAATTGAGTATTCTGACATTTATACTGCATAGCTGCCTGGATAGATAAGAAAGCCCTTTTTCATGCACTGCAAATTCCCGCGGGGCTGAGTCTCATCTGCTTCCCATTATCGTATATCCCTGCCACGTGCACGATTTACATCACGTTAACTTTAACCAGGCCTGAAATGGTGCTTTGGAGATAAAAAGAAGGAAAATTGGATCAATAGCCTCCCATAAATAAGCGATTTCCTGGTATTTAACCCTAAGTTATTTTAATTTATCCACTTCAAATTGCCAATGTACATAGAAGGCAAAGGGTCAAAACTGAATTTACTTCTCCCAGAAGGACATCTTCTAGGTGAATAAATAAAGTCATTAAAGTTTCTATATTTACTGATTTAAGAAATCTTATTTGCTTAATAACTCTATGCACTATTACATAATGGATAGGCTCTATATAAAATTTATTTTCCAAATATTAAAAATTTTTGATTAATAAATATGTATATCATAAATTATCATACACTGGGGGAAATGCTTACTGATTCAATAATTTATTCATTGCAGATTTATTTGATTGGTGTTACAAAGCAGCCTGCCACTTTAGGCTTCAAGGCAATTTCTTATGTTTGGTGGGAAGGGTTAAAGTGTTAAGCTACTAAAATATAATGACTTCATCCAATAAACTATAGCATACATCATTATAATTATTTAATTTATTTATTCATTCATTTACAGATTTTTTTCAAAAAATTCTAAAATCACTTAAAAAGAAGTATTTCACAGTGTTAACAAAACAAAATTATGAAGGCCTAGAATCAAAACCTCATACACTAAATTATTTAATCTGATTTTATGCTTCTTGTCTGTGGAATAAGCTTTTTTACTAGGTACTTCATATATGGGTAGTTTTAATTGAATTCAAAACATTAGCAATTCTGAAACTGATTCAAAGTAAGTGTTCAGTAAAAAAGAGCTATAATAATATAATGTTCACCATCCAGCCATATTGTACTCATTCGAAGTATACAATTAAAACAGCAGCAACATCGTGTTTGTAAAAATTTAGTTGATTTATCAGTAAATCATGGACAGCTTCTCATGATGGAATACATATATATGTTACATACTTTTATTATTATTCCAGTCTTATAGATGCAAACCTTATCCTTTGAAAAAATAAGTAAATTTTCTGGTAAATATTTTATCTAAATTTCATCTTGAATACTCTGCCACCTATAATAAAAAATATGATATATAAAAAAAAGATTAAATTTAAGTGAGGGAAATTATTGAGAACACAGACTATTGACATTTAGGCAAACTGGGCAACTTAATGTATATGTGTACACAGATGTATATTTGTATTATATATGCTCTTTCAAAGCCTTTCTAAAAATAACTGCACAAGTAGAGACCACTAAGGAAAATATTGATAGTTTTAACTACCTAAAAAATTTTAATATTGGTTACTGTATTTTAAAAATAAAACCCAAAGAGCAGAAAATCAAAATTATTAACCAGAAAAATTATTTGCTTAATTTATTTTAAACAATAAATTCCTATGTCCCTGGAAACACACAAGAAAAAACAAAAACAACAAATGTTCCAAATTTAGAAATGAGTGAAGGACACTAATAAATATTCCATATAAGGTATGATTTTTAAAATCATATATGAAACATAAAAACATATTTAGAAAAACTTTTTAAAAATACATAAAAACAGAATGAAATAGTTAGAGCAAAAATTTTTACTTATATTATAATAGCAAAATTTTTAAAACATTACCAAGAATGGTGAAGATTTAACCACCTTCTACACTTACAGTGTACAGCTACAATTGGGAAACCAAAGTCTTTCAAGGAACAAAAGACATGATAAAATGTGCCAAAAAGCCATTAAAAATGTCCCTTGATCTAAAAATTATAATTCCATGCACTAATGTTTAGACTACATCTAAAAAGAGGAATAATTTGTACATTATTGCTTATATTATGTAGCTTTTTTTTTATTTTTTGAGGCAGAGTCTCAAGCTGTCACCCTGGGTAGAGTGCTATGGCATTACAGCTCACAGCAATCTCATACTCTTGGGCTTAAGCAATTCTCTTGCCTCAGCCTCCCAAGTAGCTGGGACTACAGACACCCACCACAAGGCCTAGCTATTTTTTTCATTGCAGTTGTCATTGTTGTTTTAGCTGGCCTGGGCTGGGTTCGAACCTGCCAGTCTCAGTGTATGTGGCCAGCACTCTACCCATTGAGCTATGGGCACTGCCACGTAATTATTAAATAACAAAACATTTATTGGTATTTATTCTCATAGAAATATACTGTTCATTTGTTAATTATCAAACATGTATTGAGAATGATCTCCTTGTAAGAAGTAAAACAATGTACGTACTTTACTTTCACATAAATGAACATAGGAGCTCATACACACATGGTTATAACAAGTTTTTAACTATGAATAATTATTTCCAGGTAATAACATGTATGACTTTAATTTGTACTTTAATCATTGTATTGTGTTTCTTTATTGTACTGTTTTAGAGATCCTATTGAGGGTGCACACCAAAAAGGTAGTAAAGAGTTGTGTTGTACCTTGGTATCTGAGCACCGGAGCACTTGGCAATCCTTGCTGTTGCACTGGTTCTATGTTTCCACTTGCTAATGTTAATTGTAGTATTGTGTTGTCCGTTGGAAAACATTGGTAAGACATTTTTAGGTTAAAGAATGATAATACATCTATCTGTATCCTCCTGTAATTACAAACACATATAATTCTTATGTGCTACGATCTATGTACATAAGGACTAGTAAAAGATCGTACATGTATAACAGTAAGCTATGATTTCAATATTGTTGAACTTAACAAAGGTTGTTCTTCGTTTGCATCTGATGTTTAAAGAAGCTGTGATTTTTACACCCATATGTATTCCTACTTCTATTTTCAATACCCCCTGAGCCAATGTATTGAAGCTTCCATTTCCCATATTTCGCTTTTCTCTGTAAAAAAGAAGTTAAGGTTAATGTCCTCTGTGGCATTCTTTTCAACCCTCTTTAATCTTCTTGTTGTTTTTGATAAATATTTATTTGAGAATCCAACAACAGTTCCTTTCCATTTCAGTATTTTCTTGGTTTCTTATTTGGTAGATCAATTAGGTTACATGGCAACATTTTGAGTTAACCTTTTTGGTATTTGATGTTGACATATGACTCATTGTTGGCTTTTAAAAATACATACAGAATTTCAAGGGCTATTTTGAAAGGGTTACATAGTACAACATATTAACAATAAAAAATGAAAAAGGTTTACATGGTATGACATAAAAAGAAAAAATAATATTTGCTGAGATACAAAATAAAGTAGAATCATATCGGTGATAATACATCTTAACAGAAGGACATACCAATCAATGTTTTCAATTACACAAAATTCTACCATCTGGTACAATTCTGGCAAGAAAATAAATACTAAGGTAGAGAACTGAATCTCATTTTACAGAATTAACAATAATAACAAAGTAGAGTAAAAAAAATTGTTCTTGTGTGCTAATATCTTTTGCAATAGCATACAGCTGTGTTCTATCTTTTATTGTGTATATTACTTAAGAATTCTATTCTTTTAAACTTTGATCATGTAGTTTTCCTACATCTGGTTCTATTTGACGCTTGCTATAGAGAGCACACAAAAGGTCAAGTGAGCTTTACTACCCAACTAGAATGAAGAGAGTGTGGGTCTTCTATGAAATATACACGTATATTATTTATGCACAATTTAATAGTTCCTTCAACTGCCTTCGCAAAAGTTCATTAACATGATGTAAATGGTATAAAGCAAACCAGTTAAACTGTAAATTGTTAATCTAATTTTGAATCTCACTTTTGGTTGCTTGATTCCTGTTTTTTTTTTTTTTTTTTTTCAATCTACTGGTTCACATACTTAAAAATATATCTACTTTTATTCTGTTACTAGCATTGGTTGGAATGCAGTATAATTAGAGGTGAAGACTTCATTTTCTCTATTTTGTGAAACTTTGCAAATAACCTAACTTCTCATTGACACAGTTAAGTAAAAAATGGGTTTAAGCATTGCATTCATTTCGAGTTTTTTTTTTTTTTTTTAAGGGTTTAAAGAGATAAAACACTACAATGCTAGGTCTATATACTGAGTGACGGAAGCAATCTCCAATTCTGTCTACCTACTGTAAAAATACACCTAATATATAAACAAGACCCGGCACAGTGGCTCACGCCTGTAATCCTAGCACTCTGGGAGGCCAAGGCAAGCTCAAGAGTTCGAGACCAGCTTGAGCCAGACAGAGACCCCATTTCTAAAAATATCAGGGTGTTGTGGTGAGCACCTGTCATCAGATACTTGGGAGGCTGAAATAAGAGATTTGCTTAAGCCCAAGAGTCTGCAGTTGCTGTGAGCTGTGATCCACAGCACTCTACTGAGGGTGACAAAATGAGACTCTGTCTCAAAAAAAATAATTAAATAAATAAAATTAAATACAATAAAGTAAAAATATAAATATATATTTGCAACAACATGGATAAACTATGTGAAGTGAAATAAGCCAGGCACAGAAAGACAAATGTTACAGGAACTCATTTATGTGTGGAATCTTGAAAGTCAAACTCACAGAATCAGAAATAGAATGGTGATTGCCAGGGGATGGGGAGTAAGGAAATGGAGTAATCAAAAGGTACAAAGTTTCAGTTACTCAGAATGAACAAGTTCTAGAGTTCTAATGCACAGCTGATGACCTTAGCCAATCATAGTATATTGCATACTTGTAATTTGCTGAAAGTAGATTTTAAATTTTCTCAACAAAAAAATAAAAATGCAAGGTGATGGGTATGTTAATAAGCTTGACTGAGGTAATCATTTCACAAGGTACACATATATCAAAACACCATGTCACACAACTATATTATATGCAATGTTTGTTTGCTACTTTCATGTGAATAAAGCTGAAAAGGAATGAAATAGAAGCTAATAACATACAAACTATTCAGAACCACTCAAAAACATTAGCTGTTACATGCATCGTCTATTTTACCTGTATAAATATGATGCTTTACACCCTCTTGAAAAGCAAGTATTTGATGTCTCTAGAGAATAAATTAATTTTAGAATAAGGCGCATCTGAAATCTTTGTTAGCAAAACTGTCTATGCAATCAAGTAAAACATACAAGATTAGTGAATTCCGGAAGTAGCCAAAATGTTGCATTATTTTTGTTCTAATAATAATTTATGTTCTAAGGTGATGGTTCTAGTTTTTACTCACTGAAAGGGAATTTATTTCAAAAAGTGTAAGGTGCAGAAGAACCAAGAAAGGAAGAATGCTATCTTTCTGTTAAAAAACAAGATAAGATTATAAACGAATATATATGTTTATATTTTATGTGCACGCATGAGCACACACAAACATGTTCATGGTCACTCAAGGGAAATAAACAATGACATAAAGGGAAGGAGACCAAGACACTGAGAATATTGTATTTTTTAACTTGCCAGTAATTTTGATTTTAGCAGCATGTAAATTTTAAGTATTTGAAATACAAAATTTAAAAACAGAAAAAAATAAGGCTAACAAATAACCATGCAGGAGACTAATATTTCAGGTAACTTTAGAATTTGATACTATGACTACACCTTAAAGCAAATATTCCTTAGGGAGATATATTCTACTACTTGAAATAACAGGCACTGTGTAAGTAAGGGATATGGGTAATAATTTGATACTTAAGTCTTTCACTTTAGTGCTAAAATATTATGAAGCTTTTAAGTTGAGGATTAGCCCCCGTGATTCTTTAATAATAAAATTATGTACAAAAGACTCACTATTTCTCAACACTTGATTTTCATTACTTTACGGAAAAAAGGATAATGCATATTAACTCATATGTTAAAACCACTTTGTATGTTACTACTAAACATGACAAAAAAATATTTTTTGGTGCAAACTGTAACCAAAAGTACAGGGGGTTCAAATTCCATATGCCACTAGTTTCAGTGAAAAATATTTCTTAATTTATTGATCCACTTACATGCATCAATCCATAGCTATCTTATAGAGATCTAAATACGCGCGGCCAACTCCTGAGACATGATTTGAGTTATGATTTGTACATTAGAAAATTTATAGATGTCTGAACAAACTGGCATTTTAATTAAGTTTATACATTGTTGGAACTCTCATTTAAAACTTAGAGCTATAATAGGTGACATATCAATAAGATAAATAACAATGACATAGTCTTCTTTAATTAATTAATTAATTTTTTTTTTTTTTGAAGTTTGCTTCTTAAGACAACATTTCCTTTAATTATGATCCAATCATTTAGGAAAGATTCAGAAGTATAGATGGTTCACAAATAATCGCTATTAATTAAAACAATGCTCCCTCTGCCACCTTTTGATGTAAATAGGGAGGACACAATTTATTTATGCTGGAAACAACATAGCTCTGACATATTTGGGGCAGGGAGTCAAGGAGTATATTAAAGCACTTCATTTGTGTGTGTGTGCGTGTGTATCCACAGTCTCGAACATCCCCAGAAACGATTTCAAGAAAAATATATTAGCCATTCAATCACAGCAGACTGAAACCCAACAATAAATTCAAATGTAACACGATTAGCAATTGGCTTCCCTCCCTGAAGGCAGGCTCACACCATTTTATTATCCTGGCAATAATTTAACCCACATTTTGTACAAATGATATCCTACTTTGGCATCCCATATTTGGGACATAGTCTTTTTTTAAAAAATGATAAACATGGCAATACTATCAACAGACAAAGAAACCAACAGAACACTAAGTGTGCATATATAACAATTATATACTATGTGGTATGATAACATAAATATTATGCTAGAGATCACAAAATACATTCGTGATAGTTCCTAAAGTCAGCCACAATCATCACAGCTCAGGTTTACAATTACTTATGCATTCTTGTGATGGTATGAATTTTTACTAGAACATCTACCCATGTCTTTAAATATCATTGCCTTGGACTCTTTTTTATTTTTTTTATTTTCTTTGTTTTTTTATTTATTATTATTATTATTATTATTATTATTATTATTTTTGAGACAGTCTTAAGCTCTTGCCCTGGGTAGAGTGCCGGGCACTCTACCCTGGGTAGAGTGCTATCATAGCTCATAGCAACCTCCAACTCTTGAACTCAAATAATCTTTCTGCCTCAGTTTTTTCTATTATTAGTAGAGATGGAGGTCTTGCTTTTTGCTCAGTCTGGTCTTAAACTCATGAGCTCAAGAAATCCACTCACCTTGGCCTCCCAGAGTGGTAGGATTACAGGCGTGATCCATTGCACCGGACCTTGGACTCTTTTTAAAAAGAACCCATTTGATTACTGAGTCTGCTATACTATGAGAATAATTGTGACTGGACTCTGGCTCATTCCTGTAATTCTACATTTTAGGAGGCTGAGCCAGGAGGGATTGATTGAGACCAGGGATTCAAAACCAGCCTGAACAACATAGTGAGATTCCTATGTTGTTTTGTTTGAAAACAAAAACAATTAGCTGGCCACAGTGGTGTATTCCTGTTTTATCAGCTACATGGGAGTCTGAGGCAGGAGGATCACTTGAACCCAAGAATTTGAGGTTGCAATGAGCTATGATGATGTGTCTGCACTCTAGTGTCGGCAACAAAGCAAGACCCTGTATAAGAAAGACGAAAAAAAAAAAAGAGGAAAAAGGGAAGGGAAGGGAGGGTGGCTTGTAGTGAGACAAATTTCTCAACTTATTATTAAGTTACTACATATAATAAACTTTACAGTGATGAATTACTTTTGATTTGTTAGAAAAGTATTGGGAAAATATTGACTAGGATCTAAAAAAAAATTCAGAAAAAGTGTGTATCTGTGAATGACAATAAAGATGGATAGAATTTTGTTTTCTTAATTTCGAAAAATATTGCAAAATCTACAAAATAGAGAAATAGAGACACTTTTTTTCCCACTTGATTAAAATAAAAAAATTCCAGTTTTAAAAGTAATGCATTTTATTATAGAAAATGTGGGGATTAAAAAATAATAAAAAACAGAAAAAATCTTCATTAATATTTTATTTCAGTCTTTTAAAATTATTTTACATACTTATAGTCAAATTCCAAATATATGTGTCTGCATATATATGTATATATATATATGTATGTATATATAAAAATATCCTGCCTCCTTCCTTCCTCATATTCCGCCTATATTTTACTTCTTCTCTTAACATTAGAATAATATTTCTCTGTTATCATAATTTGTTTTATTTTTCTTTTTGTAGTTTTTGGCCGGGGCTGGGTTTGAACCCTCCACCTCCAGCATATGGGGCTGGCGCCCTACCCCTTTGAGCCACAGGCACTGCCCTAATTTGTTTTATTTTTAATAGTTAAAAATATTCTCTAAAATATTTTTTGTTTAACAATTCTTATAACCTTGTATATTTGGGAATTTCGAAATCTAATCCTAAAGAATGAGGAATAATAGATGGCTTATTTCAATATTTTAAGTAGGCTCAAAAGAATACAGTTCTAAAAGTGAAAATAACAGGGTCAAATGGAACAATTTATTTTAAAAATGCATGGAACACATAAGTAGGTTTTGAATGTTGTCACGTATGATTCTCCAAATCATTTAAATATCATAGCTCAAATGTTGTAGTGTCAAAACATTTTCTTTTCTATCTATATGAACCACTCATTATTAGCAATAGGAAAACAGCCTAGATATATCTACAAATTCTGCATCTATATCAACTCATATTTCAGCCTCTTATGAAGGCTAAAGAATAACTATCAAGAAGAATAAGAATAAATATAAATATAAAGAACTAGTTAGTAACTATATCATGCTATGAAGATTTTTGGAAGGCAGCCACAGAAACTGCCTTCAGTAAGTTGTTTGGTTTTACATTTCTAATTTGAGAAATGTGGTTAATAATTCATCCCGCAGGGTATTACTAGGTTTAGATAATCCTAGACAAAGCATCTTTTCTCTAATGTCATTGCCTTTTTATTTCATTTTCAAAGTAAGAGATGGGGACTAGTCTACCTGTGTATTAAACATGAATTGTGGGCCTTCATTTCTTTGGCCAGGAAGGGATCAGTGTTAGAGTTTCCATAGCAATAATGAGGCTTCTTAATTTGTAAGTGCTGATTTCAGGTAAGGAACGTGTATGAAAGACTCAGTTACCAATCTGTCCAGCAAGGCTTCAATGGAATCACTTAGTAATGTTTATGTGTGATCTTTTTCAAGAATTGGCTGGAAAATAAATTTTCTGAAAATGAAGATAAATTTACCATTGCAAAATTGAAAATTGCTGTAGTAATTTTTCCTATTTTAAAAAGAATTATCTTTTCTCCAAGCTAGTGTCCTCCCACCCCCACCCAGGGAACTAATAAACTTGGATTTTAAAAAATTGTTTGTTTGTTTCCTGGAACTAATGAAACTTGGATTTAAGAAAAAAAAGTAAGGGGTGGGGAATAATGGCTTATCCTGGTAATCTTAGCACTCTGGAGGCTGAGGCAGGTGGATTGCTTGAGCTCAGGAGTTTGAGACAAGCCTGAGCAATATAACAAGACCCCATCTCTACCAAACAGAAAAATTACCCAGGGATAGTGGTGAGAGCCTATAGTTCCATCTGCTTGGGGGGCTGAGGCAAGAGAATTACTTGAGTCCAAGTGTTTAAGTTTGCTGTGAACTATGACGCCATGGCACTCTACCTAGGATGACAGAGTGAAACTCTGTCTCAAAAAAAAAAAAAAAAAAAAAAAAATTGTACACTTCAAAATATCTTATATAACATACAATTATCTAGAAAAATAATTTGGCTACAATATCAGTATGAGTGTAATATAAAATTAAGATAAATGCTTAGTTTTGAATTAAAGTGAGGAAATGTTCATATTATTTTGTAATATTTTTATTGCATGTATTTTAGTTTTTAATTAGCATCAGTAATCATTTCAAATATTCTTTATTTTTTCCTATTCTTCTAGAAAATATTTCTACTTTAAGTAATTCATTACTCGATAATGTGTTAAATAGAAAAAGTTTTATTTTCTATCATTTGAGCCCATTAAATTTAATGAGACAAATTAACAGTGGAGATTATCTAGGCTTATTCCTAGATCACCTGGCTGTGTTTCATAGAATAAGTACAGATTTAAGGTCTTAAAAAATGCTTGGCTGAGCACCTGTAGCTCAGTGCTTAGGGTGCTGGCCACATGCACTGTGGCTTGTGGGTTCAACTCCTGCCCAGGCCTGCTAAACAACAATGACAACAATAACAAAAGATAGCCAGATGTTGTGGTGGGCGTCTGTAGTCCCAGCTACTTGGGAGGCTGAGGCAAGAGAATCACTTAACCCCAAGAGTTTGAGGTTGCTGTGAGCTGTGATGCTACGGCACTCTACCAAGGGTGACATAGTGAGACTCTGTCCCCCCACAAAAAAAATCCTTTCACTTTATGATAAAATGACCTCATTTACTTCTCAGCCAATGTCTAGAAGTTGCTTCAACATCCATTTTACAGGTAAGGGAGTATAGACTCCTAGAGATTAAATATGTATCAAAAATTGATTCTTCTGTCATACCATTTTGCTTCATATTAAAAACTGTGCAGAAAAGGGGTAAAATATTGACCCGTAAGCTAGAAAATAAATTTCTAACATATATATTACATATATATAACATATATATATTACATATATATATAACATATATATATATTACATATATATATATTACATATATATTTAAATTTAGTATTAATATAAGGGCACATATGATCAGGTTTCATTGTTTGTGTTTGTAAAGTAATGTCTGAGTTGTACTTGAGTCCTTCAGGGAGGAGGTGTGCCATATGCCCTACCTTGTACTGCTAGGTGGGAGTTTACTGAAACTCCTTTCCTTTTCCCTATTCCCCCTTCTTCAATTTACTACATCTTGTGGTGCTCTTCTCTACACAGATTTTTTAATATTGTCTTGAATGAAAAAAATATCACAATGGATGAAATGGAGGTTGAAAGGAAGGAAGAAAGGAGGAGAGAAAAAGGGAAAGGGGGGTGGGTAAGACTTCAGGTCACACCTGTCAGAGCTAGAGAGCATTATGTGTAAAGAAATGATGGTGATATTATAAATAAAAGGAAAGAGGCCAGTTGACAAAGAGAAGTCTGAACGAATAAGAAAATATGGGAAGAAATAGTTTTGATATGCTTGATATTTTGTGATAGTTTATAAAAAGAATGTGTGTCCCTTCGCACCCTGACTCAGAGCTGAACATCTCAAGCTGTTTTCATTAAGTGGCACAAATGCAGGCCACATGGCTTTCTTGACAACTTCATTGTCTCTCTAGATGTGCCTTCTAGTTCACTTCTGTAAATTGTGGGAAAGTGTGAGTTTCGTGGGCTATTAAAAAAGTTGTTGTCTACAAACAATAATTGAACAAAATCCTGGGCTGATGAAAATCAGTCTTACTGGAAAGTATTGGGCAATTGCCAATGAGTTCTTCAATGGCTATGCAGCTAGCAACATAGGCAATGGCTCATAGGGTGGATGGTGCTCACCTGGCTCCTGAATGCATAGTTTGCAGGTTCTAAAAAAACTTCCTCAAGGTTTGTGGTACTTGGAAACAATAAAATTTACTTGTATTGCAAGTAGAAAATTTCTCAATACTGAATCCACTGCTAGCTGTGAGATACAGTCATGTCTGGCTTCATGGTCCTGTATAACTCTAGCCCTTCTCTGTCATCCTTTATTTTTAATCTCAGTGTATGAATTTTTTTTCTAAGCAATATACCAAAATTCAGAAGATATTTTAGAAGAGACTGGTGAATTCTACTAAAATGTAAAACAAACAAACAAACAAAAAAACACCTCTATGTGGGAAAAGAAAATTCTTACATAAAGATTGAAAATTAGAATTGGGAGGAGACATACAGAAAACTGAAATATGAAACTCTCAGGATGGAATGTCCCAGTGGATATTGGCCAGAACATTAGGAAATCTGATGATGTAAAATATCAGGAAAACCAGGAGGAAGAGAAGAAATGTGAAGCAATATTTCAGCAGAGTCACAGCACTGAGAAACAGCCTTGAATCAAGCAAAGAAGGTAATCCTAGTCTTCAGTTAAAGGAAGGCTTCTCACGCTGAATTACTCAGGTTGGGAGTTAGAGTGTGGGAAAGAAACCCAGGAGCTGGTAATCAGATCTTCGGCAAAAAGCGTCTTCCAGGCAACAAAATAGAAATATGCTGATTGGCTTGACTAGGTGCTAGAGCAGTTTCAATGATCAGTGTGATTTCAACCAAGTGCTAATTAGAAGTTACACATATACAGGGTGTTCCAAACATCTCCATATGTAGGCAAAATTATGATAAGAGATCTTAGAATGTGTTTGCCATGAGAGAAGACTTTGTGCGTGTATAAAGAAGTGGCCAACACATAGAAAACATTGTACATATTTTGTAAAATCTGGGTTGAATATTTTGTAAAAAAAAAAAAAAAAGTACATTTAGCGGGCAGGGCCTGTGGCTCAAAGGAGTAGGGCACCAGCCCCGTATGTCGGAGGTGGTAAGTTCAAACCCAGCCCCAGCCAAAAACTGCAAAAAAAAAAAGTACGTTTCGCTACCATTTCCCATTTTTTCTATGTATGGCAATCTTTAGGACAACTTGTAATTTAATATTTAGATTATATGTATATTTAAGTATAGAACACAAAATGTATACTATACTGAGATCATAGAATATTAGCTTAAATTTTAGATATGCTGTCAATTTTATATGGTACATTCAAAGCATGCAAATATTTGTATTTTGGTGACTCCAAGAGACTTTCCTACATGCTTTTATGACTCATGTCACAGCCTGTGGTTGTCACCCATGGCTGCAATTAGAGCCCCATCAGTTATTTGTTCGTAGCACTCAGCGTCCACAAGCTTCTCTGATCTTCTCTCTGGAATGTTAAGGAAATTAAAAGAGAAATTATTTGCATATCACCTTCCCTTTCTGACAGGATGTGGAATTGCATTTTGTCTACACCGGTGTGTTAACAGAAAGCAGCCTCTCGTATTCTTCACTGAATTCCAGCCTCAATGGTGTCTTCTTCCTCCATCACCTAGGAATTTAGAATTTCTTTAACACCTAGAGTGGTGTGCTGGATTCAGTTCATATGAATTTGTAAAGGTGACATTTTCAGAAAATTTACAAAATTATGGTTAATGTTTTGGTGGCTGGAAATGGCCCGTAGTGTAACATTAATGTCTATTCCCAGCATGAGTCCTCACCTGGGCCTTTCAATCTCACGATAACCCTGCCCTCGTACAGCCAGTCTAAGAAATCAGCTGATTTCGGCCAAACATTTAATTTTAGGAAGTTGGATTATCAATAATCTTTGAAACCATATTAGGAAAAATGATTTTGTTATATCTTCAGTTTGTTTGAAATTATAATACCTCTTTTTGTAAACTTTTTACGTTTGTACTTCCCACATACCTACAATTGATGTATGTCTTGCACCTTCCCTTAATTCTGGTTTGTGATTATTGTGTTTCCTATGTTATCACTTTTTTCTCCCCTTTGCTAAATTTCCTACAGTTTCTAGTGCTTCCTACTCTCATCTCACCAAAATTTTAAGTGAGGGCTGAGTAACCAGTATCGGTAGACAAACTTTATACAGTTAGATAGATGTATGGGAATGTAATTCCTTTTCCTTGAATATTTTTTCTACCATGGTTTTAGAAAGCTCATTTCTATGACCTGTGGGGACTGAGACAATTGGGTTTATTGTGCAATCGGAATTCCAGTTCTCTGGATCTGAATGATATGGGTCATTAATTAAGAAAAAATTTCCTTGGCACTATAACAAAACACTTATTTGGAAAGTCATAGTCAATCTTTCAGCATGACTACATGATGTCATAAATTGATGCGGTTTTGAAAAGCACCTGAATCAGCTATTTGTTCTGAATTTATATAGATAGGGTGATGATTACCAACTGAATTTTTAGGTGAAATCATTGAATACCTTACACATATTAACCTATAAAATATTTTTCTAGCAGAATTTAAGAAGTCATCTATAAGCACATTATGCCTTCAATGTAGTTTATTATTAATGTAATTTCATAGTCTAATTAATCATAAATATTGTAGAACTATTCAAATAATATAGAAATATAAAAATACACTAAACTTCTATTCACCTCTACTTGACCATAACCCCATACTCTTTCCCAAAAGAACTTGTGTTAGAAATGTAATATAAATTCTATTAAATAAATACATTTTTATATTCATAAACTCTATTATAAACATTACTTTATAACCATTTAATTAAAAATATATGCATTTTTAGTTACATGGGAGGCAGAGGCAGGATAATCGTGTTGGCTTGAGTCCAGAAGTTCGAGACTAGAGTGAGTTATTAGCACTGCACTCCACACTAAGTGACAGAACAAGACTTTGTCCCTAAAAAACAAAAGTATATCTTTTTTATCTTCACACTTCATCACATACATTATATTCATTTTCTCTTTCTCTTTTTTTGGATTCATAGCGTTATCTTTTGAAATACACACATCAAATACCACAACTTATTTAAGCATTCCTTTTTTGAAGGAGGCTTGGATCAGTCTAATTTTTTACAAGATAGAAAAGTTTGAAGTTAAAAGCATTGAACATAATTTTGTAGGTGTATACTTTCGTAATATAATTTTTTTTTTTCTTTTTGAGACAGAGTCTCACTTTGTCACCCTCAGTAGAGTGCTGTAGCATCATAGCTCACAGCAACCTCAAACTCCTGGGTTCAAGCAATTATCTTGCCTCAGCCTCCCAAATACCTGGGACTACAGGTGCCTGCCACCATGTTCGGCTATTTTTAGAGACTGGGTCTAGCTCTTGCTCAGGCTCGTCTCAAACCTGTGAGCTCAGGCAATCCACCTGCTTTGGCCACTCAGAGTACTAGGATTACAGGTGTGAGCCACTGCACTCAGCCTTTAATGTAAATTTTTAGAAATGGGATTGCTAAGACAAAATTAATATGCATGCTAAATTAGATAAGATACATCTAAGTTCCAATGGGCTCTATTATAAGATTCATCATACTCTACTATAAGTGCAGATTTTCCTGCAAGTATCTTTTTGCATTTTTCTCATTATTATTTATTGTTTGGCATCGTTAAAATCAAGATATGTTTCATAGAATACAAAGTTCACCATTTTTTAAAAAGTCAGTGGTTTTTAGTATATCCAATATGTTGTGCAAGCATCACCATTATCTGATTCCAGAACATTCCATCATCCCATACCTTTTAGCACATTTTTCCTATGACAAGTATATAAAAATATCTATACTTCATAATTTAAAAATTGTTAATCTAGTTTACTAAATAAATATTTTTATTCATTACTTGTGAGAACATGCCAATTTGTAAAAGATAATAGGACAACTTAAAATTATTGATTTTTTTTTCTCTCTACTTACAAAAGTATCATCTTAGAAAATAGATGTAAAAGAATGGAATGGTCCTGTATTTACTTGACCAGTGATTGGGCCCATACGAAGGAATGTGAACAATCTGCACTTTGAGTTAAAAATAAGTGCTGCCTGGGAGAGACACATGTGAAGAGAAAGATGACTGATAAATATTTACCACAGGAGTAAATAACACTTGGGGCATTGCCCATGATTGTTCAAAGACTTCATATGTGCATAATCAAACATTTCAAAATAAATACAAAGTGAAATGGGGATAACAATCAACCTAGTTAGCAATATTTTGGAAAACATTGAACATAAGCAAGCGTGCCAAATTGTGTGAAGAAATTTTTGTAATTGAGTCATGAAGATTTTCCTAAGTACTTCCAACCCCCACTAATGAGATATAGAAGCCACACCATTCAATAAGAACCAAAATGGGTTAATGGATTTAGTAAAGGAACGAAAAGTGGGCAGGCAGAAAAAAATACAAAAGATCTATAGAAAAGAAAGAAAGTAATAAATAAATTTCTAAAAATAAGATTGTTTAAAACTAACAAATTTGATAATAGAACCTGATATAGTATAATAGTAAATTCAAATTACTATCTTCCTTTTTCTTAAAGTTGTAATTATATATTACCTTTATGACTTTTTTGTTTAGTGATTAATTGTGCAATGATTAAATAATTGAGTCTGTGTTAACTCCATTTTTTAAGAGTTCATGTGACCATCAACATGTTATAAATACCTTGTACCTAATTCCTTCATCTGGCTGATTCTTCCCTTAATCAATATTGGCTCAACTTATTAACCATCTCCACAAGTCAGTCTTCTCTGGCCTCCCAATCAGATTTGCATGCCCTCTACTGAGTTCTAGTGGATTCTATTTTAATATTCATCAGACTCTACTATAATAAATGCAGATTCTCTTGCAGATTTTTTTTCTTTTGCATTTTTCACATTATTAATCATTTTTTGGCATCATTAAACTAAGATATGTTTCATAAAATGCAAAGTTCACCATTTAAAAAGAAAGTTAGTGGTTTTTAGTATATCCACAATGTTGTGCAACCATCCCCATTACCTGATTCCAGAGCATTTCCATCACCCCATACCTTAGCATGTGGTCTCAATTCTTTCCCACTCATGCCCTAGAAAGTACTGGCTTCTCTCTGTTTGTGTAGATCTGCCTATTCTGGACATTTCACATAAATGGGACAATGCCGTGTGCAGCACTTTTTTGCCTGGCTTCTTTTGCTTACTGTGTTTAAGGTTTGCCCATGTTACAGCACGTCACGGTGCTGCATTCTTTCATGTGGCTGAATATCATTCCATAGTATGGAAATACTATTTTTTTAAAAATCTATTCATAAGCTGATAGATGTTCAGATTATTTCTACTCTGGCTATTTTGAATGATGCTGCTATGAGCATTTGCCTATAACTTTTTGCATGAATATGTTTTCAAAACTCTCAAGATTTGGATTTCTGGGCCATATGTAAATTCTTTGTTTAACATTTGAGTAACCATCAAACTACTTTTTCATAGTGGCCGGATATGAACTATTTTTCAGCATTTTACATTCCCAGCAGAAATACATATTTTTCAATTTGTCTATATTCTGACCCAAACTAATTTTTATTTTGTTATCTTTATTATAGCCAGTCTAGTGTGTGGGAAATGGTGGTATCTCACTGTGCTTTCTATTTCCCTAATGGTCAGTGATAGTTTTTTTAATTCGGAATACTACACCCTTACCAGACATTGTCGTGACCACATAAATGATCATATGAGACACGGATTGACAGTACATGCTGCAAGAAGTGAGGCTAACAAAAGATGCAGGATAGCCCTGAGCACTTCTCACAGAGTCCTTTTATTGAGAAGACACATAATGGGCAGAAAGATTGCTAAGCAAAGACATGCAGGGGCTGCATGCTCAGGGAAATGATCTCATAGGTGCCAAGAGAGTATGTACTCAAGGAAATGATCTTCAAGGGTGGTAAGGGAAATGATCTCCAAAAACACATGCAATTTTTCTCCACTAATACTTCAAGGAACTGCTATAAAATGCTTAATGTTTAACATCAGCCTTATTACTGCAGGACTGACTTTGCTCCTCTGGGATTACTGAGTTACTTGGTGGCTTGCCTTCCAAGTCACAAGAGATTTCCAGACTTGCCAGGAGAATGTCTTGTTCTCAGTAATTCCTCAGATGAATTATGATATTGGTGGCTGTTGTGGTAAGTATGATGTTTAATCCTCTATAAGATATGTTATGTACAAATATCTTCTCCTATTTTTAGTTTGCCTTTTTACTTTCTTGATGCACAAAATTATTTCAATTTCTATGAGGTCAAACATTTATATTTTTCTTTGCTCATCCTTTGGCATCATATCTAAAAAAAAAGTTGCTTGATCCAAAAACACACCGATCTCCACCTAAACTTCTTTCTAAGAGTGCTGTAACTTTAGATTTTCCATTTAGTTATTTTATTCATTTTGAGATCATTTTTGTATATGATTTGAGATTGGAGTTCAAATTCATCATAGCACGAGCCATCCATTACCATTTCTTAAAAGATGGCTCTTTTTGCACTGAATGATCTTGGCACTCTTGTCAAAAATAAACTGACCATAAATTTATTGTTTTTTTCTGGGCTTTCAATTGTATTCTATTAGTGTATATGTCTATCCTTATACTAGCACCATATTCTGTTGATTACTGTTGCTTTGTACTAAATTATCCAATTTCAAAGACCTACCAACTAGCTCAGTATCTGACATAATAATAATCACATGGATGGACTTTTTCAGAAGAGATACAAAAATGGTTAGCTAAATATTCAAATGCTAATAGTCATTAGCATCTGACACCATGTATAAATAAAAATAATTTTACTAAATATTAGAAATATGAAAATGCAAATATTTTGAGAAATGGTTACTCTCACTTTCATATGTAATTTTTTTAATAAGGATGGGTTTTTAAATCTTCTAAATAAAAGTAAGTAACTATGCAGTAAAAATAGCACCAACAACAGTGACTGAAATCTGATTTTAATTATAAATGTTATATACTTTTATTGAAACTTCTTTCTAGGCTGATTTTAACCACATTTACTTTTCATTTAGAAGTTATTTTCCTAACAACTGAGAACTGCATGCTCTCAAACTAAAGCATACAATCACTATTGTATTCTTTCAACATAACTTTGTGTGAGTCCTTTCATTGTTTTGTGTGTGTGTGTGTGTGTGTGTACAATGGATAAACTCTTTTCTTATTGTTGTGATGGTCCTATGGTTTGCTATGCTGGAAGGCTTAAATCACTGAAATGTAATTTCCGCTACCACCAATTGTGCCCTAGAATTTATAATCAAACAAATAGATAAAATGCATAAATTAAATGCCACTGTGCACTCTGGAGTCTGCAATATATCATTATACGTACATTCTATCTTACTGGTAGTCTTCTGCAAGGCTAAGTGCACTCTCATTAATAACTCACAAGGCATAATCCTGTGGTAAGTTTTATATGTCTAATAAAGTTCACATTGGCATACCAAGCAGACCCACATTTTCAAAACAAACTCTTTCTCAACTGTCTGATCTTGGGAGCATCATCTGTAAAGCAACAGAAAACTCTCCGGTTTTAGCAATTTAAAGGTCATACTTGCCAAAATCAGAGAGCAGTATCTTGTTTTGTATCTATCAGAGCCAGCAGCAGGAAGGCCCACACAGCATCACGAGTAATCCATACCGAGCCTGGCAGAACCACCTTCTCTGCTCTGGAGGACTTGCATATCCTGGGCACTCTTTCTATGTATAACTGACGTCCTCCTTATGTTCAATTTTGCTATTAGCTAAGTCCTGCCAATTTCTTAAAGTATAATTGAGGATGTAGCTGATAATTACATAAATTAGATAATGGAACAGAAGTGAGTAAAACAAACAAATAATGCCAATGCCTTTTATATACAGTAATGATAGTCAAAAAACTTAAAGTATTTTCTCAAAAAATACAGGTAAACTATGAAAGGCATAAATAGCTGTATTTATAGTTCTAGAAAAGAGAGATCCTCTCAGTGAGTCTACTAGGCCGAAGCCAGCTAATTAACTGAATTGATACCCTCTGGGTATCTGTATCCCTGGCTTCCTCATACTCAGTTTATATATGGCATCTCTACTTTGTTTTTAAAAGAGAAGGATCAGATACTACATTTACACTTGCATATTAACTAGCAACTCTGTATGAAACTCACTCATGTAAAAGTGTCTTATCAAGTAATTTTATTAGCTTTTAACATAGTTATGGAAGAGAATCATGATGTTTGAGGCAGTGTTAAATAATTTACTAGGGAGACTTGTGAAAGGCTATCAGTAGAGGAAGAGAGGGCTGGTTTGTTCCGTGGAGAGAGAATTGGTCTGGAGTTGGTAGTACACTCATTGAATATACGATAAGCCTAAACTGCCCCAAATGTAAATTAAAGATTTAAAAATATTGATATAGTACTCAAGGAGAACAAACTATAGCCTCTCTTTCAAGTGATTTTTTTTGTTTACTTTTCAATCTATCTGCTCTCGTTGATTTTTCAAGGATAGAAGGACATGAACATCGGATCCTTCAGATTTAGAGGATCTCCCTTTCTGATTGCATATCTGCTTCCTGATCCTCAAGAATACTGCCATCTCACTCTTAGAAAGCTCCTGAATATCATCTTAAATCTCTCCTTTCCACTGGCTGCAATAAAATTGCTAGTGTTGTAATTTTTATGATATTATTTTACTACCTTAGATTTGATAATTTGTGTTTCTGGTTCAACATTTCTTACCTCTATTTCTTTACTATGTCAGACTTTAGTTACGAAGTTTAGAGTTCCAAAGTTTTTTTAAGGAAAGAAATCAGTGTATCAGCAGAAATTATTGTCTTTTCTATGGTGAGTCACAATGCCTTTGGGAGTCTAGCAATTGTAGTAAGTGGGAGAAGCAGGCCAGATGCTGATTGTGCTGATTTCATTGCTTATACTCTATCTAAAAAAGCAAGGCTTCAGATCATGCACAATCCTGCAAAAATATTCAGCCAGTGTTGTTGTACCATCGAGGAGAAAAATAGAACCAATAAATAGATTCAGTCTATGTATTTAATTGTCTATCTATCTATCTAACTACTTACTTACCTACTTATCCTTCTAGAGGGAAAGAGAGAGAAAGAATAGTTGTAAGGAGTTGACTTAGGCCATTATGGGTATCTGGCTAGGTAAATTTGAGATCCGTAGAGTAGTCTATAAGAAGCACAGGCTCTTACAGACTCTTATAAGAACTCTTCAGCTAATTATTCAGGCTTGAGGCAGAATTTCTTCTTCCTCAGAAAAACCTCTGTTCTGCTCTTAAATCCTTTCAAGTGATTGAACCAGGCACTCCAAAATTATCCAGGATAATCTCCTTTACTGAAAGTCAACTAATGTTGAATTTAGGTAAATTTACCAAATGACTTCATAGCAACACCTAGATTAGTGTTTGATTGTTAAGACAAACATTTCAAACATAAAATTGACCATCGGAGTTGCCAAACCTGCATTTTCAAGAGAAACTGAAAATCCTGAATTTAAAAAATGTCAAATCAATAAAATAAGAAATAATACTATCAAATCATCTAATTTTTAAATAGTTTCAAATTCAAACAAAAATAATTTCCACCTAAATATGATGACCAAATGTCTTGGGTTTTCCCAGGACTGAGTGATCTCTTGGGACACAAGACTTACCAAGGTTGTCCTGGGCAAAACAAAATGGTGGGTAACCCTGCTCAAACAACACAGATATATATTTTCAGATTATGCCCTTGAATTTAAGGTCATCCTGAACTCCTAGGAGGTAAGGGACTATCTGTAGAACTAAGTAAACTTGAGCAGTGATTTTCAGTCTTATCTTTTCCATCATATCTTGGGGACACAACTATTAGTATTGGTAACATTTTTACTGGAATCAATTATGGTAAACAAGGTATCAAAGTTTGGGAAGTGAAAGATTCCCTAGTGAAATGTTTATCAGAAATGTCATGGAGATGCAATTGGGGAAAAAACTTTACTTGATTGTAATATCTATATTTCTCTTTCCAGTGGTGTATACTACTGGAGTAGTATGCTATGGATGTGCATTGCTCTCCTGTCTTATAGACCAGATCTCACCTATGTGCATGGTGTGCGGGTACTCAGCACACCACCTGGGTGAAGGGTTCAACTACAACTTGAACTTTACCTTTGAAACAGAAATGATTAACTGAAATATTTGTATACTCATATTCTGAAAAAAAATCATAAAACAAAATCTATCTTAAAAACATAAATGCATAACTGGCAGAAGAAAGTGAATGTATATCTCTAGTCCTTTGGCATGGGAAAAGACTGAATATTTGAAAGTCTTAGAAAAATCTTTAAATCTATAATTAAAGAAAATTAAATCTAGCATGAGAAATCAAAGATGAGGACACAGAGGTCTATATGTAAAAACTCAGAAGGGATATGGGGGTGGGAAACCTATGGCCTTAAGAAAACTTGTGGCCTTCCTGGTCCTTAAGTGCAGCCTTCTGAAGGACTCCAAATTTTACATAACAAATCACTTTAGGGGATTTGCAGAGGGATTTGGTAGAGAAAAATGGAGGTTTTCCTGCCTCCTTTAGTACTTAGAAGAGAATGCTTGATCTTGAAATCAGAAGGCCACAGTTTCCTCACTCTCTTTAAAGGGTACCCAATAAATAAATAAATAAATAACATGTTTTAAATATGAGCTCCCCTAATACCTTCAACTTGAGGTTGATTTCCACTTGATAAAAAGGGATGCATTTAAGCTGCCAATATTTTTCAAATAAAGTAGAAGGCTACTTTATTTCTGGAAGCAAATATACTACCAGCTATGTGGTCATGACAGAACCATTCAAAATTCATTAGTTTATTTGACTTTAAAACAATTTTAGTAATCTTAAATTGACAGCTATATTTTGATGACTAGATTTTATATCATGTATCATGAAATGGGTATATCTATTTATTCTCTTTAGACTAGAAAGCTGAAATTCATTACAACAAAATTTTTGTTTGTCTTTGTCTTTCTAGCTACAGAATCAACATCCTAAGAATTATCTAGATTATTAATTCATTCAATTATTTATTGTCATCATTGTATTATCTGATTCTTCTATGAAATGTGCATATCTCCACTCATTTATTACAGAATGGTTTTCTGTGTTCTGGAAAAAATCTTTTATTTTCAAGATTTGTTTATAAAATAAGATAGAGCTATAAAATAATATTGCTCCATATGTACCACTATGTGATTTGTAAAAATCTCATAAAAAATCTCATAATCTTACAGCTACATGGATTTTTAATCTTTTTTTGTAAAATCAAATGATATGAATGACAAAAGGCTGATAACTAGAATCTACAGAGAATTCACATTAATCAATAAGAAAAGAGCAAACCACTCCATTTATATGTAGGCAAGAGGCTTGAACAGAAACTTCTTTGGAGATTACAGACAAATGCCCAACAAACACATGAAAAAATGCTCATTGTCTCTAATCACCAGAGAAATGCAAATCAAAACCACTCTAAGATATCACCTAACCCCTGTGAGAATAGCCACATCACAAAATCCCAAACTGCAGATGCCAGTGTGACTGTGGAGAGAAGAGAGCACTTTTGTACTGTTGGTGGGACTGGAAACTAATACAGCCTCTATGGAAAGAATTATAGATAATTCTGAAAGAACGAAAAGTTGACTTTCCATTTGATCCAGCAACCCCGTTACTAGGTATCTACCCAAAGAAAAAAATCATTTACCACAAGGACATTTGACTAGAATGTTTACTGCAGCTCAGTTCACAAGTGCCAAGATGTGGCAGCAACTCAAGTGCCCACCACCCCATGAATGGATTAACAAACTGTGGTCTACGTATTCCATGGAATGCTATTCAGCCATGAGAAAAGTTGGACACATTACATCTTTGTATTTATCTGGATGGTAAAGTATCACAAGAATGGAAAAGCAAGTATCCAATGTACTCAATACTAATATGAAGCCAATATATAAACAAGTGCATGACCACATGAAAGAAAAACACAGTATAGTCTAATGAGGGGGAGGGGAGAAGAAAAAAAGGGGGAAGGGAAGGAGGGAAGATGATTGGCCAGATCTCAACTAATGTGCACAGTGTGCCAGTTCTTAGCACACCCCCTGGGTGAAGGTCTCACTACAACTTGAACATTGCCATAGACACAAGAACGATTAACCCAAACATTTGTATCCTCATATTATTCTGTAAAAAATCATAAAACAAAATCTATCTCAAATACATAAATGGATAACTGGCAGAAGAAAGTGAATGTGTATCTTCAGCCCTTGGGCATGGGAAAAGACTGAGTATTTGAAAGTGGATTATGTCCTCCTTTTCTTTAACCTGTTTTAAAAATGAGTGATTCCAGGGGTGGTGCCTGTGGCTCAAAGGATTAGGGCACTGGCCCATACAATGGAGGTGGTAGGTTCAAACCCAGCCCTGGCCAAAAACTGGAAAAAAAAAAAAAAAAAGAGTAATTCCATTTATTTTGGATTCACAATGAGGTTAACTGTAAATTAATGACTACATTGATGATAATTTTTTCTTTTTGCTATATTTCTCTAGACATATTTATGTACTATACCTACCCATAACCACCAAGAAATTCAATATCTCCTCTGATACAGTTTTTGTGTAATATGATAAACTTACTCTTTACTCCATGCCTAAATATTATTCAATGTCAGAGTAGATTCTCAAGGGGTGATAATAATGTACCATGAAGCCATCTAGAAAACATGTTTTCTGAGAATCTATTTGCTGTTAAAATCAAGTTAGTTCCAGTTCACTTTACTGAAACTTTTCCAACTCAGACAATTGTTGAAACTGTACATAATTTTTATAATTAAGATATGCTTATTGTTCACAGTTGTAATGTGTGACTAAACAAATAATTTTCTGTATCTGAAAATAACAGTGATTTTTATGTCATCACAAACTTAAGATTCTCAATTTTAGAATTATATTTTATTCTTTAAAAAACTTTTCAGCACATTAGAATATTTAGATGAGTATATCATTAATGATATTACAAGTCAAATCAAATGGAATATTGTATATTTTAAAACAAATTCATCAAGATGCAGATTAAATAATTAATTCTTCCTAAATAATTTTTTTTTTATTTATGAGGTTTTAATACATGTTTGACAATGCAGATGTGAAGAAACATAAGATATATCATCTTATCTAAATGCTTTTGCAACTAGGGTAGGGTAGACAGGGAAAGATTTATTTTAAACAATTTATTTTAAATAATTAACAGGTGATAATGCATATTCTAATCCATATCTATGTAAAGTTCTTGAGAAATCAGAAGAAGAAACAACTCTGCATATTGTTATAGACAGAAGTTGCTTCATGAAGAAGCAGGGAACTGAGTTTGTTTCAAGAATGGATCCACTTACAATAACAGGGACACTTGAAATAGAGAAGTGGGAAGGGTTCAATTTAATTTAGATGGTCATGAATGACTTAGAAGTCAGTATATTATCAATTGAGAAAGAGAGTGGAAGGGAAGCTTAGTAGTTATACCTGGATGTCATTTTTAAAATGGGCCATGGAATCTAAGACATGTCTAAAACGCTTAAAGAAAAAAAAAAAAAAAAAAAAAAAAAAAACACAGGGATAAGC
>CAUYPK010086218.1:0-12546 GCA_963574355.1 Loris lydekkerianus | reverse complement strand
ATACATTGATGCTGTTCATTTTTTTCTACTTTTAATTTTTTTTATTCTTTTCAGCCTATTACTATATGATGTCATTAAGCGATTTTCGGCCAATTTTTCTCTATGAATTCAAATTGAACCAAAGCACTGCTGAAACAGCCTGAAAAATTAACCATGCATTTGGCAATGATAGTGTTAATGAATGCACTGTTTGACGTTGGTTTGTGAAATTTCGTTCCAGAAATTTTAGCCTCGAAGATGAGCCCTGAAGTGGTGGATCTAGAGTAATCCAGGACGAGGATTTGAGGACCCTGGTGGAGACTGACCCATCACAAATGGTGCGTGGGATGGTGGAAGAACTGCGTGTCAGCTCCCATGTGGTTTTTGATGGTTTAAAATGTACTGGAAAGGTCAAAAAGCTCAAAAAGTGGGTGCCCCACGATTTAAACGATCAGCAAAAATTGTCACGTTTCGAGGTTTGTTCTTCATTGCTTTTACGCAACCAAAATGATCCTTTTTTGGATTGGATCATCACGTGTGATGAAAAGTGGATTCTCTACGACAATAGGAAACATTCAGGACAGTGGTTGGACACCGATGAGCCACCCAGGCACTTCCCAAAGGTGAAACCCCACCAAAAAAAGATCATGTTTACTGTATGGTGGTCAGCAGCTGGTGTGATTCACTATAACTTTCTGCAACCAGGCCAAACCATCATAGCAGAGTCCTATTGTGAGGAAATCGATGAAATGTACTGAAAATTGCATCAGCAGCAGCCAGCACTGGTCAACAGAAGAGGTTTGATCCTGGTCCACGACAACGCCTGGCCACATGTCTCATAAATCACCGTCCGAAAATTAAAGGAATTGAGCGTCGAAGTTCTGCCCCACCCACCATACTCCCCAGACCTCTCGCCAACCGACTACCATCTTTTCAAGCTCTTCGATAACTTTCTCACCGGTAGAACCTTTGCCAATCAGGACCTAGCAAAAACGGCCTTTGTTGACTTCATTGAATCCCGAGCACCAAATTTTTATGCCGATGGAATTAATCGACTTGTGTTACGTTGGCAAAAGTGCACTGATTCAAATGGCGCTTATTTCGATTAAATGGAATAAATATTCACTGAGATATTACAGTTTAAAGTAGACTCATAAAAATGGACAAAACTTTTGAAATGACCTAATAGATGCTAATCCTATCCCTGTTTACAGTGGAAGAAACTGAGACACAAGGAGGTAAAGAAGTTGCTCAAAGTCACGGGTTCATGAGGGAGCCAGGATTCCAACCCTGGCTGGCTGCCTCCAGGGTTGTGCACGTGGTGGTTCTATACTTTCTCTCACGATTGCTTCATGAAATGCTGATCTTCCTATCTAAAATAAAGACACCAAAAAGTTTCCTTCAATTGGATTTGAGATGCCTTCAGTATAAAAAAAAAGTAATGAGTTATTTTCTATTAATAGGCTTTTGATTGAAGTCAAAGACCTATGTCTTTGGAATAAATATGATATTCATGGAAGCCAATCCAACCTTTTATCTCCTAGTACCATTATGTAAAGAGACATCAGTGATATCATACTATGTTATCTTTTATCTGAACTAAAGGCTCAAACTTTGTCATCAGGCAGATCTCAGTTTCAATCCTTACTATGCCACTTGCTGCACCTGTGTGTCCTTAGGCAATTTGCTAGACTATTTGAAGCCTCTTTAAGTTGGGATAATAACAGCATCTCTCTGGCAGGAGGATTGTGAGGATCAAATAAGATAATATAAATAAAATGCTTAGCACAATGTCTGGTAAATAGTGAATGGTGAATACATGTAAACTACCATATCACCAGTAAAAACAGCAATAACAGCAGCAACAATAGTATAGATAGTGTGATGCTATGGAGCGGGAACTTACATGCTTCCTCCACCCAGGTGGACCTCCTGATTATTGCTCCAACTTGCCAAGAACATGTGCAGCTCCAAGCTTTTCCTTGGGTCCCCTATCCCTTGGAATACACATGGCTCCCTCCCTTTCTTCCTTCAGACGTATGCTCAAATTTCATTGTTTCCATGATGCTTTTTGTGTCTACCATATATAAAGAGCACCCCACACTAAATTCCCTATTCTCCTTTTCCAGTTTTATTTTTCTTGGTTTCACTTTTATCAACTAGTATGTTATATACATATATTTGCTTGCTTGTAGCTTGTGGGCAGTTCTATCCACGATGTTCATTACCATCTGTCCAGCTCCTAGAATTGTGCTTGACACACAGGTACTCAGTAAATATTTCTGAAGTGAATGACTGTAAGAGAAAATGTTTCTGACAGAGTGAAGTAGAAAAGTAATGATGCCATGTTAATGGTTTGCTTAAAATGTTCTTCAGTATCAGGAGAGTTAAATGGCTTACACTTGGGAACTGACTTCCTTCTGATGGTACCGACAAGAATCCAGTTGTTTATGAATATGACCCCTTGTCTATCTAACAGATAGCCTGGATGTGGAAGACAAATTTGTAACATTTACTGCTAATTTATCATGGTGCATATATTAACCCTTGGACGATATCTTCTGCTAGCTTTGCTTGTGTTGTTAATTCCTATGGAATAAAGAGGTTGCCCTTTCAAAGGTGCTTCAATGCTTCCAGAAGGTTCTTATGCTTGTGTTCAATGTGGTCCCCACAAAACCCAAAGAAGTTGTTAAAGGAGGCTTTATTAGCTTCATATTATAGAAGAAACTATAGCCAAGACTGTTAAGTAATTTGTTTCCCATGATTCATTATGCTTATAAACATTCTCTGAGCTATTGGTCTCATTCTTTACTTAAAGAACTTTGACATGGAGTCTGTATGTGTTTCTGCAAAATGTTTTAAGTATCTGTTCAGTGAACTGAGAAACAACTTTCTTGAAAGATGAAGTCAGGTTTAACATTGGCTGAGGGTTTTGCTTCCATTTACTTTGTGGGGAGTGTTTCATTGCCTTTACTTCTCAGAAATTGCTATTACCAAACTTGTTTATTGAATTTAATTTCATATAATAAAGATATTCGTCTTGAATTACTCTGGGGCATACAAGAGGGAGTCATCTTTGGTGACAGAAAACAATGTTTCAGAACCAGGTAAATCTGTCTCCATCTCTTTTTGATGGCGGCACACTGTATCTCCACTGGATATTGGTAAACATAATCAATTATTCCATTTTTACCTATTGGCAAATATTGCCAAGATTTCAATTCAATGACTTTATTACCTGATTTCCCTACTTGAGGGCTTTGCTATTTTTTCTGCTCTTGACACTTATATTGAGAGGCTATACCAGAAACTGGACAAGCTAAAGAGTCCCCTTCATCTTCAATGAAAGTGGATTTTCTGCTAATTTAGCTCCTAGGAATTCCAGAATGACTCTGTGAACCAGGAAACAAGCAGCAAGGTGGCAGCTCTGCTGGGGGCCGAGCTTTGGGCTGGTCTTGGAGGAAAGAAGAGCTAAACCCTGGCTACATGGAACAACTCTTCTTCTGTCCACTTGTGAGACTGTTAGATTAATTCATCTGAAGTACTAGTAATAATGACATCTGCCTTCTGGAGAGTGCTTGCAGCTGTCTGCATGCTATGGAAGAAGACAATCTGATCTTCACAACCGCCATGTGAGGGTGAAGATAATTATATCCATTTTACAGAGGAGGCAGTAAGATGTGGGGAAGTGAAGTGATGTATACAAGTCGTTACAAGAAACTGAGATTTGAATTCAGAACATTTGGGCTCCCTGTGTAAGTTTCTAGTTTGTCCTTATGGTGAGGGTTTCTGAAACTTCCATTGCCTGCTAGGGTGGGAACACAGACAGTAGTAAATAGCATTGAGCCACACAGAGAGAAAGGCATTCCTTCAACCTGAGTAGTAAAGGGGAAAGTCTGAGTTGGGTGCTAATTTGTCTCCAACACCTGTTTAACAAGTGCTGATCTCTTCCTTTTTTAGGGGGTGGGGGGGTTGCTCTTTTTTTGTTTGTTTTGTCCTTTTTTTGTTAATTAAAAGGAAAAAGGAACCAGGCTGGAGCCTATGGGCAAGCAATGTATCTAGCTGGCATATAGCACTGTTTATTTTCCAGTGACTCATTTGTATGTTTATCTTTGATGTTGGATAATGTTGGATTTCTATATCCAGAAGGGGCATGGAGCTTTATTCAAAAACACACTTATGTAAGTTTAAGGAAGTAATTTAATTAAAAAAATAGTGAATAATTTGTGGCCCAGGTAATAAGAGGAAGGAATGAGAATGCCCAAAGTTTGGAAAGTTCCCTTATCTAGTGCTGTCTAACAGAAATTGAATACAAGCCACGGATGTGAGCAACATAGGCAATTTTATGTTTTATAGTAGACACATTTCTTTAAAAAGCAAAAATAAACTGGTGGTCTGGCAATTAAATTCATGAACTCATCCTAGAAAAAGTGCTTTGAACAGTGGAATAGGCGCTGGCATTGGTGCATAGCTTCCCAAGGGTAGTACTTCAAAGGTGACCATGGAGAGATATTCAGCAATGAGGTAAGTAGCAGTTTCTCTAGGATGAATTCATGAACTTAAATGTCTGATATCACATCTTATATTAACATGCATATTAATATAATAAATCCCAATATAAAAAGTTATCATTTTATATTGTCAATCTAATAATTAGTAAGATGTTTTGCTTTTTTGGTACCAGGTCTGAAATCTGATGTGCATTTTACACTTACAGTGCATCTTAATTCATATGCAGTATTTGCCATGTTTCAGGGCTCAATAGCTGCATATGGCTTGAGCTATCTTAGTGGACACCACAGCTCTAATTTACAATTAACAAATGGAAGCACATTTATGTCTATTGTCAAGTGAGTGGTGTCCCTTCTCCTGTTTTGGGTCATTGATGCCACTTTCTTTTTCTTCTTGGGGGGGGGCAAAGATAATTTTATTTATTTATTTATTTATTTATTTATGTTTTTAAAAATTTCAGATTAGTATGAGGGTACAGACAATTAGGTTACAATGTTTGTGTTTGTTAGGTAAGGTCCCTGTTATGGTTGTGTCCTACCCCCAAGAGATGTACCATATACCCTTACATTGTGCCCATCAGGGGGGAGTACACTGATCCCCTGCCCTTCTGCCCTTTCTTCCCTCCCTCCCCTGCTCCCTTCAACTTGAGTGGAATTGAGCTGAGTTTATCTCTTGGATGTCACTCTCTCTTTTCGTACTTTGTTCAGCATGGTCCCAGTAGCCATTGCACAGCTTGGCTTTGACCAGGCTGGCATGCCTCATGTATCCCTCTAGGATCCCATCTGTGGTGCATATGGTCACTCAGTTCATTGCTGCAGTGCCCTGGTGCAGATCAGTGTGACCCCAGGGAGGCCTGGGCCCGCTGTGTGGGCAGCCCAAAGGAGGGCTGCACTTTCTGCTATGTGTGGGGCTGAGATGACTGCTCCGTTCCCAGGGTCTGCGGTGGGATGCGGCTGGAAGATGATGGAGTGAGGAGGATGACAGAGGTGGGGGGAGCTGGAGGAAGACAGGGGAAGATGAGGAAAGGAGAGAGGGAAGTGGAGGATAAGGTAGGAGGTGGAGCGAGGGGGGCAGAGCAAGTGGACAGTGAGGAGAAAGGGAAGGAGAAGGGTGAGGGAGGAAGGGGGGAGGGAGAGGGGAGAGAAGCAAGGGAGGGAATGGGGGTGAGGAGAGAGAAGGAGGGGAGGAGGCAGCATGTGAGGGGAGGACGAGAGGGACAAGGGTGGGAAGAGGGAGCAGAGACACGGAGGACTCGGAGGGCCCAGCATGAACATGCACTTACATGTGTGCAGTGTGCCTTGTGCTTTGCAAGCAGCGTTTCCTTTGCCTTTTACAACTCCAAGAAGTAGTTATTAATATCAATTTTTTAAAGGGGCAAGGAAACAAATGCAGTTTCTGTGAGTAAATAAAGTGATTTATTTGGAGTTTTTGGTCCCAGGAGATAAGTCTGTCCTCTTCCTGACATTGCGTGTGCTTGGACAAATCCCACAAATACCTTGGACTTTCTAATCCTTAATGAGAAATCCCCTGCGAAGTGGCTTAAGCCTGCTGGCTGAGCGCTGGTCCCTAAGGAAATCCAGGACCTGGAAATCAGGCCTGGTGTTTTAACTGTGCAAAGGCAATTCCACGGGGCTGAGAGGGGTCAAGCCGTCAAGTTTGTTAATCTTTATTAGAGAGGAGAAAATAGGAAGTTAGAAAGTCTCTCATCAGAGCCAAACAGTGAAACTTTGGACATGAGGCACTGTCCTTTTTACATTTTGGAAGAGAACTTTTCACTCTATTTTTAATTAATTAATTACCATTTTTTTTTTTTTGATGAGTACTTTATAGCTGCTTCATTTACAAAGTACCTATTTGGAAAAGCCCATCCCAATTGCCTCTGTCTACTTTACACCCTACCTACAGTCTTTCTTTCAAATACCTAAGAGCTGGATGCTCCTGAAGTATTTCTTGGTGGGATCTCTGCGCCTCCTCCAAGCAGGGCCCTCTTTGAGCTCAGCAGGGCTCCTTGGAGGAAGGAGGCCTACAGAAGTGGTGAGGGACAGAAACACCAGGCGGCCTATTTTCTCAATATTGTTATAAGGAATAAAACTTCAATTATTGTTGTTGTATTTGTAATTTGGGAGGTAAGCGATTTGTTAAGATCTGTGGCTTCATCTAGATGACGGTAATGATGCTGGTGGTGATGATGGTGACAGTGTCAACCATGGTGATGGTGATGATGATGATGAGAGCTATTAACACTCAGAGAGCATTTATTTATGTTTTCCATATGTTTGCTTATTTAATCTTCCAACAACCTGATGGGTAGATACTATTATTGTCCCATTTTCAGATGTGATTAAACCCAACTTGAGAAATGCAGAGATAGGATCTGTACCCTAGGAGTTTGGCTCTACAGTCTATGTTCTTAATCTATTATAAAATTAAGTATAATATATAATCTATTACAAAAACCCTCTATTGATTTTGGAGAGCCATGATTTCATTGGCTCATATCAAAAATTAAGTGGTGATATTAATACTTACCATTATCATTTATGAAGGAGTTACTATGTATCAGACATCATGCATTCCATAGATTATATTTATTTAATTTTCCCCAGAACACTTTGAGGTGACTATTATTGTCCCCTCCTTTATGAGAAAGTTGAGATCTGGAAAAGTTAAAAGATTTTGCTGGAGGTCTCAGAGTTTCTAAGTTGTTACGCTTTGGTGGCAACCACGATCTGCTGAGCTCCGCAATCTGTGTCCTTCACTAAAAGGTAAACCTTGTTATATTCCAGACCAGCTTTAATGGGGCTCAGTAAGTGTAAGGTATGATGCTTTACCAATTTCACCTCGTTTCATCCTCACCACATACTTGAAGTAGCTGTGAGTTTTTGTTGTTGTTGTTTTACAGATGAAGAAGAGGAGGCTCAGAGAAGTTATGCAGATGGAAGGTTTGGGTACAAAACACGGACTTGTTTAACTCCAATTCCATCAATTTGTCCATTCTTGTATGTGTCCCTTTATCCAGTCATCTGTTCAACATGTATTATCTTTCTGCTACAGTCTAGGTACAGTGGGAGGACTGGGAGAGACCAGCCAAAGGAGACCTGTTCTCTGTCCTTCAGTGGTTTGCATCTTCCTAATCTTCACACTGCCTGTGTTGTTTTATGTTATAAGCCCAAGAAGCACTATCATTGCTCTTCAATTAATTAGGACTTTATCATAAGAGAGATGCCGTAGGTATTGTTCTCTTACAAGAGCCAGGTAATAACCAATCATCTTGTTCTATACATGAAGAATCTGGTTGGTGCTTGGGAGGCAATGTAGGGATTTCATATCTTTTCCCCTTAAGTTCAATTTGATTGTGATTGACATGCTGCTCTTTTCCTTTTCCAAACTTTTCCCAGAAAATTTTACTGATTGATTTATGGTTGCTCAGGTGCAGAACAGAGACTGCCTATTTCTTGTTTTTAACTTTTCTTGTGAAAAGAAGACTTTGAAAAAGATCTTCTGCATCTATCCCTTTATTTCAGTCATAGATAACTGATTTTATAATTTGGTGCAATAGGGAAGTATTCCTGGCTATTCTTTCTGCACTGCTACTGTAAATCATATGTTAAAAATACTCATCAAATCCTCATTTGATTTCCGATTGATCCTCCTTAACTTTTTAATTATAAATAGCACAGACCTTCCAAAATAAATTCATAGTAATGTTAAATTAATAGATGTTCAAAATAAATTATAGTATTAGCAATAGTATTCCAATTAATAGCTTCTATTGATTTGGTACTTACTTTGGGCCAGGAATTGTGCTAAGACCTTTACATACATTATTACATGTAATCTTCATTAAGAATTTTTGAGATAAGCCTAAATATATATATACTTATCTCAAAAATGATATATATATATATATACATATATTTATACTTTTGGAATAGAAAGTGTTATTAGCTCTTAACTAATTAGCTCTAGGACTCTAAGAAACCTCAGTTTTCCTATCTGTAAAAAGGGTAACAATGACCTTCTCATAGGACTTTTGCTAAGCATAAAGAATTAATGCAATAAAATGCTTATCCCAATGCCTGAAAGTTCACTCTTTTTTTTTGAGATGGACTCTTACTCAGTTGCCCTGGGGTTGAATGCTACGAATCATAGCTCACAGCAGCCTCAAACTCTTGGGCTTATGCAATCCTCTTGTTTCAGCTTCCCAAGTAGCCAGTACTACAGGTGCCTGCCACCATGACTGGTTAGTTTTTCTACTTTTAGTAGAGATGGGGTCTCACTTTGCTCAGGCTGGTCTCATTCTCCTGAGCTCAGGTGATCCACCTGCTTTGGCCTCCCCAGGGTGCTAGCATTACAGGTGTGAGCCACCTTGCCTGTCCAAGTTCACTCTTTTAATTAGTCTTAATATAGTAAAATTATACTATATATGGTGGCTAAAAATGCACTGAATAATACCAGTTATTATACACTTTTCTATACTATTGCATTTTCAGCTATTGTATGTAGTATAATTTTGATGATAAATATATATGGTGGGTTCACTCATTTATTCTGCAAATCTCTATTGAGGACCTACTAGGTACCGGGTTTCAGTACTACAGTAGTTAAAAACAGACATATTCCTAATACTCATTCATTCTGGTGGAGCAGAGAGACATTAGTCAAATAATCACAAAACAAAGTGTAGATGATAATACCTTTGCAGGAAAAGGACTTGGTGTTTTGAAAATCAAAGAAATGCTGACCAGCCTAGTGGGATAGGAAAAGCTATACAGATCTGGTTGTACCCCGGATCTTTATAGGTTTGGCCCTTGGATGGTTCTCAGAGCTGACTCACATTGAGTAATATATACACCACCAAAGAGCTTATGTAAGAGGCCTAAGTGTTGGCCTCCAGAGGGAGTGTGGAGCTCCTCTTTACTGCCTGCTTGCTCTTTGCCTGAGCTGGATGCATGTTGATACTGGGTCAGTCAGGATCAGGGACCTTTCTGGTGCTATGCCGCTAGATGAGGTAGGCATCAATGGGAGGGGAAAATTGTTTCTTGGGAATTTTGATGGCCAACATAGCTGCTAAGGTTCTCAGCATTTTGGAATTGTCTGCCTGCAACCTTCCTCCTATTAGAATGCCCAACAAGAAACAAGTGAGTCTAAGGGGTAAACAGGGCTGGGGTGGATTTGTTTATACACCCAAATCTAGGCAGGTGAGTATTCCCACCTTCCTGGACCTTAGCACCCTAGCACTTTGAAAGCCTAGGGAAGCATCCAGAGTTATTAGGTGCTACTAAATGGATTGTTGGTTTATATAGGAAATAGTACCCTTCCCCCAAACCTTTTTTGTTGGTTTAGACACATCCATTAGTAAGTACAGAAATAAGTAACAAACCCAGGGTCCTTGTTTCTCACCAGGGCAGGTGAGACAACTATTGAAACCAATTTAGAGTCCTAAAAATTACCAGGAAAGAAAAAAAAATTATAGTTGTAAAGTTAGTCATAGATGAATCTGAAAATTTGAGGATGCTTATTATATACCATATCAATCTTTCTTATTTTTATGCACTTTTTAGCACTTCCAAAATATTTCTGGGGCTGCCATTGAACCAGCCAGATGAAAATGCTAAGATTTAGGTAATTAACAACCAGCCTTGTCTACTTGACACAAAACATCTGGGCATTATAAACATAGCTGGAAAACACCAGATGTCAGGCGGCATATAGGTGAAACATCTGGAACAAGTGTAGCATGTAGAAGCCACAGTGGGAGGCCTGGAGCCAGAAGCAGCCAGATTTGAACTTCATCTCTCACTTGTAGTATGGACTACAATGTTTTCTCATCACGTGAACAGAAATATTCCGATGTATACGTGTGTTTATATAGATATGCACGTATCTTGGAAATTTTATATGTATGTGATATAACTTACGTTTATGTGACATGATATATCTGATATCAGACACAGACACATAAACACACACACACACTTTTTTTAAAAAAAGGCAGATGATACAATTACTCTTTTTTTTCTCTATACAATGTGAGGCAGTGAGCCATGGATAATTAAAATATCATGTAATCCAAAGCAATTTCTTAATTTGTGTAAATATTTTCAAGTTACTTCACCATTAACTTATATTTGAAAATAAATATGTTCTATAGGAAATTTTTGCAAGTAAGTTATAGTGAGAAATTTTGAGTCAGAAAATGGCTGGCCACAGTGGCATGCACCTGTGGTTTCAGCTCTTGAGAAGCTGAGGTGGAAGAATCTGTTGAGCCCTAAAGTTTAAGGCTATAGTGAGCTGTGATAACACACTGCTCTGCAGCCTGGGTGACACAGTGAGACCCTGTCTCAAAACAAGAAAACAAAACAACCAATAATAAACACATATAAACAGAAGACAATGTTGGCAAGCCTTTCAGGAGCCACCTTCCAAACCTAGTGAGCTCCTCTCTGAACTTTATTCTAGTTTCTTTTGCCATCACCTTTCCTGAAACCAGGAAAAAACACACCTTCCTCCCCCAGCATTACATAATATTAAAGTGGGAAGGAACTTCAGAGATAAATTCAGGCCACCAAATCCTATTATTAACTTACTATTCTACACTACTGGTATCTACCCAATAGGACATCAGTGAGTTGATATTTGTGGCCTAAAATACTATAATAAAGTTAACCGGATCATGGATTTTAAAATTCACTGGACTTAAGTGTTCACATCTGTAATGCAGAACAGAAATGCTTCCTTTACAAGCTTGTTAAGTAGGAATAAAATTAAATAAAAACAGCATATTTTAATTGTTGCACGAAGGGTTGTAATGACGATGGTGGTGAAGATGGTGTAATTTTCAAGTGACATAGTCCAATTTGGTCATGGCCAGTGCTCTTTTGACCATGAGTTCAGTTTATTTATTTATTTCTCACCCCCCCCCCCCCAGGATATTTACATTTTATTTTATTATTTTTTAAAATTATAAATCATAGCTGTGTACATTAATATGATCATGGGGCACCATACACTTGTTTCATAGATCGTTTGACACATTTTCATCACACTGGTTAACATAGCCTTCCTGGCATTTTCCCAGTTATTTTGCTAAGACATTTACTTTCCACATTTGCCAAGTTTTACATATACCCTTGTAAGATGCACCACAGGTGTAATCCCATCCATCCCTCTCTCTCTACCCACCTTCCCCCTCCCTCCCCACCCTTTTCCCCCTATTCTTAGATTGTAACTGGGTAATAGCTTTCATGTGAAGGTCCTAAATTAGTTTCATAGTAGGGGTGAGTATATTGGGTACTTTTTCTTCCATTCTTGAGAGACTTTACTAAGAAGAATATGTTCCAGCTCCATTCATGTAAACATGAAAGAGGTAAAGTCTCCATCTTTTCTTTAAGGCTACATAGTATTCCATGGTATACATATACCACAATTTATTAATCCATTCATGGCTCAATGGGCATTTGGGCTTTTCCCATGACTTAGCAATTGTGAATAGGGATGCAATAAACATTCTGGTACAAATATCTTTATTATGATTTGATTTTTGGTCTTCTGGGTATATGCACAGTACAGGAATTACAAGATTGAATGGCAGCTCTATTTTTACATCTCTAAATGTTCTCCATATATCTTTCCAAAAGGAATATATTAATTTGCATTCCCACCAGCAGTGCAAAAGTGTTCCCTTTTCTCCACATCCATGCCAACATCTCTGGTCTTGGGATTTTGTGATATAGGCTGGAGTTAGATGATATCTCAAAGTAGTTTTGATTTGCATTTCTCTGATGATTAAAGATGATGAGCATTTTTTCATATGTCTGAAGGCCATGCACCTGTCTTCTTCAGAGAAGTTTCTCTTCAAGTCCCTTGCCCAGCCTGTGATGGGATTCCCCCCCCCCTTTTTTTTTTTTTCTTGCTAATGCGTTTGAGTTCTCTTTAGATTCAAGTTATTAAACCTTTGTCGGAGACATAGCCTGAAAATATATTCTCCCATTCTGAGAGCTATTTGTTTGCTTTACTTACTGTGTTCTTGGCTGAGCAGAAGCTTTTTTAGTT
>CAUYPK010086213.1:0-10767 GCA_963574355.1 Loris lydekkerianus | reverse complement strand
CCTTCTCCACCTCCCTCCCTCCTTCCCTCTCTCTGCTCTTCCCTTCTCCCCTTTCTCCCTCCGTCCCTCTCTCTGCTCTTCCCTTCTGCACCTCCCCCCTCCTTCCCTCTCTCTGCTCTTCCCTTCTCCACCTCCCTCCCTCCTTCCCTCTCTCTGCTCTTCCCTTCTCCACCTCCCTCCTTCCCTCTCTCTGCTCTTCCCTTCTCCACCTCCCTCCCTCCTTCCCTCTCTCTGCTCTTTCCTTCTCCACCCCTCCCTCCTTCCCTCTCTCTGCTCTTCCCTTCTCCCACTTCCCACCATATACTAGGTCATTTGTTATGAGGACACTCATATCAAAATCGAATACATAGGATTCATTCTTCTCCATTTTTGTAATGTTTTACTAAGAATAATATACTCCAGGTGGCACCTGTGGCTCAGAGGAGTAGGGTGCCAGCTCCATATGCTGGAGGTGGCAATTTCAAAACCAGCTTCTGCCAAAAACTGTAGGGGGAAAAAAAAAAAAAAGAAAAAGAATAATGTGTTCCACTTCCATCCAGGTTAATATAAAGTATGTAGTCTCCATCTTTTTTAATGGCTGAATAGTATTCCATGGTATACATATACCACAGCTTATTAATCTATTCCTGGGTTGATGGGCATTTAGGCTGTTTCTACATTTTGGCGATTGTAAATAGTGTCCTTATGGTAAAAGGAATTTTTTCCTTCTGGGTAGATGCCCAGTAATGGCCATCTGAGAAATTTTTAAAGAATGATATAATATCTGGGTTTCTAACCCAGAAAGTCTGATTTTATTGATCCATGTATGGCATGAGCATTAGCAGTTTTAAAATCTCTGCAGGTGATTCTAATGTTTAGCAATGTCTAAGAACCACTGGTCCATATAGCTTGACCCTTATGAAACAATGTTCATATAGATCACCTGGAAGGTTTGTTAAAACATAGATTGATGGTCTGCCCTCCTAGGGATCCTGATTTTCTGGGTCTGGAGTGAGGCTCATGAATTTCCTCCTCATATAATTTTCAGGTGATGTTGATGGTGCCCATATTTTGAGCAGTGCTGAATGAGGTAGCCTGTCATTTATCTCTCCTGCACACAGAGCAGACAAAGAACTCTGAGAAGAAGTGAACTGTCAAACGTGCTCACCTGAGTCTTTTCAAGGCCAAGCTAAATCATATGAAAGAATGAGTATTGGATTACTGTATACTGGAAGAGGTGCCAAGTCAATAAACAAAATTGGAAATGCTTTGGGATTGTTTTAATAACTGGAAGGTCAACACAAAGCTTAATTTATATAGGAAGAAAACTGGGAATGAACAAAAACAGAAAATCTAATCACATAGACTCCAAATCTTCAAATTGGATTTGCAATCCAATGATAACTAGAAACAGAAGAAGGAAATAAGGATAAAATTATGAAGGATGGTAAGGGGGAAATTTTTATTTTATTACCAGTTTTGTTCTAGGTGAATCCACACTTGGACTTTGGAACTAGAAATATTTTACTTTGAATTTTGCTCTGAGAGTATTAGTTTGTTTCCTGATGAGGGCCTGGCCATCCCAGTTGTTTAGGACTTTCCCAATTTAAGCACTGAAAATCTTGCATCCTAGATAATCTCTCCATCCCTTGCAGACAAGGATGGTTGCTCAAACGTAATTGCGCAAGTGACTTAATCCTGTATCCCAATTTCTTTACTTCAAAAATGTAGACAACAATATTTGCCTCAAAGAGTTTTTGAGAGGATTCAAGGCAATAAAGTATAAAGCACCCAGCACATACCTGGCTCACGGGAGAAACTGAAAAGTACTGGCATCAAATAACCTATTCCAGTTGTGAAATTTTGGAATAGAGGTAACTCCTTAAACAAAACCTATGCCAGTAACTTTAGAATTATCTGATTTGGTCAGAGGACTGTTTGACGATGACAAGGAAGAACTGTTATCTAGACGAGAGTTCCAGACATTTGCTAGTTAATTCTTAAGTCTTCCAGTAGTGAATAAGGTATACTAGGAAATTAAACTTTAAGTGTGGGATTGTCCAAAACACAACACCTTTGCACAAGTTTACCTAATTGAAGAAATCTCAGTAAGAGAAATCCACCTTCAAGCAGATGGATTTGGGCCAGCTTGTTCACTTAAGGGGAGCCTTCCTTCTGTTTGCCATGGGGTTCCTTTCACTTACCAAGTTTCTCTAGTAGTGAAGTCTTGCATTAAGGGAAATACTCTATAGCTGTATAAAGATACAGTTATCTGTATATTTAATATGGTAGCCACTAGCCACATGTGGCTCTTGAGCATTGAATGTGGTTATGTGAACTGAGGATTGGAATTTTTCATTTTAATTTAATTTAATCAATTTAAATTTGGATTGCTTTCCTGTGGCTAGTGGCTGTCTTGGATGGAGAGGGGCTCTAAGGACACTGGATAGCTCTTATGGTTAATGATTAATAGAGAAACTAAGGAAAAATGGAGGTGGAGGCTCTGCTGACTGTATTTTCATACAACAGAGAACCAACCTATTTCTAAAGCTATATAGTTCCATAGACAACTGAGACCTTATTGAACAAAAGGACACTTAGTGAACAATTTTCAGAATGATTATCACATAGCCTGGGCAAAGGACATCTAGAAGAGGTTCAAAGTCATGGAATTTGAGTTCCAGTTGTATTTCTGATTTGACCTAATCTGCTGAATCTTATTAGGCAAATCATCTAACTGCATTTTTCTCCATTTTTCTTTGAGATCCTTTAACAATCTATTGAAATAAAGATATTGTCCATTGTATCTAACTTTTTTTGTTAAGTATATTAAAAGCTATTCAGATTTAAGCATTGTTGAAATAGAAAGGAAGAAGAGAAACTGACAGAAAAAAATATTTTCTCTGGGGAGAATCTGGTTTATCATAATTCAAATTCAGAAACCCTCAGTATTTACCTACTATTAACACTATCTCCGACAAGATGGCTAAAATAAATTCTCTGTTCATTTACTTATAAACTGGTTGAGATGATAGGTAAGACAATTCAGTTTGATCCAAGGTAGAATGAAATACAACTATGTAATGTGGGGCCACAAAAGCAGGAAGTCCTTTTTCACAGGGATGTGTGAGGTTGGGCAGCATTTGGCCTCTGCAGGTCTTGATCAATAGTCTTGTGCAGGCGTCCTCAAACTGTGGCCCACAGGCCACATGAAACGATGTGAATTGTATTTGTTTCCATTTTGTTTTTTACTTCAAAATAAGATATGTGCATTGTGCATAGGAATTTGTTCATAGTTTTTTTTTTTTAAACTATAGTCTGGCCCTCCAATGGTCTGAGGGACAGTGAATTGGCCCCTTGTTTAAAAAGTTTGAGGACGCCTGGTCTTGTGTCTTCAGCAGGGAGGGATCAGAAGCTTGACTAACCCACTTGTGCATGGTAGGCAATTTTATTTTTATCTTGCTGACAATTCAAATTTCACATTCCCAGATTACAAACAGAACCTTAAGTTTTGGTCATTATTTACATAGCTCATTTCTTTTACTTTTGATAATTTTAGCACATTTTGGGGTAATGATTGTAAACTTAATCACCACTCCCTCTCCAAATGTGTCTCTTTTAGAAGGGCATTCTAGGTGAGGGGTACATTGTGAGAAAAGACAGGGAGATAGGAGAGAGGACTTTTAACAGGTACTCATTATGATGCAATCACTCAGCAAAACAATTTTGAGGACCTGTGGTGTAGGCTATAATGGGAATCTACCTGTATTTGATCTTGCCACCCCAAGTCAGCTGCTAATTAGACTGTGTTTGTCTTTTTCTCCTTCTAAGTGCCTATTAACACTCAGCTGCCCCCACACACACAAAGCCTAAGCAAACAACTTCTACCAAGGCTCCTGCACCTTCTGGTGCCTTTCCAGACCTCCCTCACACAATTTTCTTAATTATATCTTCCACCATCCCAGCTGTATCCCTGGAGCAGCTGCCACTAATCCTAAATAAATATTTCCTATTCTCCTTAGAAACAATTAAACCTGGCCTTTACCAAACCTTTGGCATCTGAGGCTCACAATGGTGGTGGTGTAACGGTTGCTTTTTGTCCTTGCAAATTGAGCAGGGACTAATTCTATTCTGATTAAAGTCTTTTTTCCCCTTGAAATAGAATCATTTCATCTGATGTATCTGTAAACTTTAGGTTATGTGTACTGAATTGGCAGGCTTAGAAAATCACTCACGGGCACTTTCTGTCAGGCAATGTGGAAGTGGGAGGGGTATGTGCCCAGATACGGGTGGCAGCTTTGGGGTGTGGACTGCTCATAGACTTGGCCTCCAGGAGTTGTGGGCCTGGGGCTACAGAGGCTGATATGGGTCCAGGGTTTTCTCCACTCATTCTACCTTTTCAGCAGATGCCGATGATCTGAAGTATTGGTTCTCAAACTTGGCTGCACTTGGGAAACATCTGGAGAGTTTTTAAAAATGCTGATGGTTGGACTCACCCCAAGAGATCTGATTTAGTTGCTCACAGGGGGAATCATGAACACTGGGATGTTCAAAATGTTCCTCAGGGGATTCTAATGCACACAAAATGTGAGATCTACTGGCCTAAACTCTACTCACACACATCCTGACTCTCTGTCTGGGTCCATTTTTCCCTATTGTGCCCTCTGATTGTCAGTAAGACCAAGGCAGAAGAGACCAGACTTCAGACCCTTGTTATCAGCCTAGATCTGTTTCTAATCACAGATCCAGCCCAGCAGAAGAGAATGTCTAGATGGTATATCCCTGTCCCCAAGCCCAACTTCTACTTTCCTTAGCTTAGTCACTCACCTACTCATGCTTCCTGACAATTTTCCAAAGAAGCATGTGGAGTTCAAAGGGACTCCCATGATGGCAGAACAGGCAATGTTTCACCAGTCCCAAGTTCAGCACAGCATGTCTGCATGCTGAGCTGAGCGAGGGCAGTGCTGGCAGGACCGAGGACCCTCATGTGGCCCAGCTGGGACCTTTCTCTGCAGCCCCTCATCCCTCTGTGAGGCTTCACTTGCTGTGCTTTACTTTGCCTCTAATTGATAGGGAAGCAACAGGGCCAGCAGGAAAGGTAAGCTTGTCCTGTGTCCTGAGAGCCTGGTTTCAGGTAGTTTTAACATTCTCTCTTTACCGCTTTGCAAAGTCCCCTACGAGAGTGAAGGATCAAATGGTTGCAGTGTGGTAATTCCCTCAAGGTAGCTTGTCCATCATTTTGAGTTTGTTCCATTCATAATAAGCACATTCAATTTTCCCTTTAAATAAGGATTTGAAAAGCACACAATGTTGCAAAAATATAGCCCAATGTGAGTTCTTGGTAAAAACTTGTGTGTCCTTGACAACAACAGCAACTCATGTATTTGGTTTTTCCTCATATTCCTGAATGTGGAGAAAAGCAAGAGCTTCAGGAACCACAGGTGGCAACTGTTGAGCCCAACAGTTTTTCCAACTCCCCTGGAGCCAGAGCCATCAGTCAGTCAACAACATTTATTGAGCCCACACTTATTACTGACTGGGAGAAAGTTTCAGAGTAAGTCAGTAACACGTGCATTAAGGTGCACTATGATTCCTTCAAGCTAACGTGAGTGGGTGGTGTTCTCCCTTGAACATGTATGTGTCAATACTGTGAGCTTCCTGCATCCTGTACTTCTGCTGACAGCTATGAAGCCTTGAGTACAGCATGTCACTGCTAGCTTTTGAAACAGTTGAGAAATAAACAGGATAGCCTTTATATATAGACTTTATGCCGTAGCAAAACAAGGGAAAGAGAAGGCGAGTGAAGTTTTGTGAGGGTGTAGTAGTTGCAGTGTTCTGGGCACTTTACATTCTTTATTTCATTTAAACCCCACAGTGACCCTTTGGAGTACATCTTTTTCATGCAGTCCTTCTTCCAATTGGCTGAGAGGTTGAGTAAGCCAACCAAGGGTATGCAGATGGCAAGGGTCTCTTGCCACTTTTGTTCTATTAGCAATCCGGCATGTGCCATGAACAGACTAGGACAGACAGAAAGAAGGCAGGGGCACAAAGAAGAGGGGGGACACTTGTCCTGCTCTGGAATTAGGAAGGATTTTTTATAGATTGAGGACCCCAGACTCTTTCCAACTCTCATTATTATTGGTCAGGTAATTCTAGAAACAGATGGGGTTTTGCAAAGATATGAGGAAAAGGTTGAAAAGAGAAAGTAAGAAACCTGAGTCACAGTGTATCACAGGCTGGCTGCAGTGACTGCCACCTGTGTGCCAGGCACTCTCCTATATGAAAAGTTACTTAGCACTCCCATGTGGATGTTTCCCCCTTACCCACTGAAATCTGTTCTTATCTTTAGTTCAGTTTACTAAACACTCTAATGACAAGGCTGAGAATGAACCTGTTTCCTGAGTACCTTGGAGGAGCATGGGAAATGCTTCCGATGCTTCTCTGTCTCAGATCTTTAGGGATAGCTCCTAGGAATTCCCCACCAGGGAGGTTCCCCACTCCACCTTCCAAAGCTCCCCCAACTATCCCAGGGCAAGGAAGGACATGGAGCTCCTCAAGATGATCTCACTTCTTCCATTACTGCCATGTTAAAAAAATGTAGTCTCTTCTTTGTTGTGTTCTTTGGTTTGGAGGCAAAATGTGTTTTCATATTTCTTCGTGCAGATTAAAAATACAGTAGAAGCCCCTACAAATTGCCCATCTTAGGGACTGTAACAAACTGGCCAATATATAGTGGTGGTCAACACAAGGAACTGGGCTTACTGTACTGACACATACATGTGGTGCATTTCTGGTCTATGAAAATTAGGTAAACTTGAGGTGGTCAGTGTAGGGAGGTGGTCAGCTCTGGAGGTCCCACTGTACTTTTTTTCATTTATTCATTTTGAGTGGCAGTTTCCACTTATTTTTATTATTTGGCTTTATACCTTTTTTAAATTAAATCATAGCTATGTACATTAATGCAATTATGGGGTACAATGTTACGGTTTTATATACAATTTGAAATACTTTCATCCAACTGGTTAACATAGCCTTCACCGCATTTTCTTAGTTATTGTGTTAAGACATTTACATACTACACTTAGTAGATTTAACATGTACCCTTATGAAATGCACCATAGGTGTGGCTCCACCAATTACCCTCCCTCCACCCATCATCCTCCCTCCCTTCTCCTCCCCCTCCTCTTTCCCCTTCATCTTGGGCTGTAGTTGGGTTATAGCTTTCATATGGAAGTATGGGTGTTTATGAATTGGTTTCATAGTAGGGCTGAGTACACTGGATACTTTTTTTTCCATTCTTAAGTACTTTGCTAAGAAGAATATGTTCCAGCTCCATCCATGCAAACATAAAAGAGGTAAAGTCTCCATCTTTATAAAAGGCTGCATAATATTCCATGGTGTACATATACCACAATTTATTAATCCATTCATGGGTCGATGGGCACTTGGGCTTCTCCAAGACTTGGCAATTCTGAATTGAGCTGAAGTGAACAATCTGAAGCATATATCTTTGTTGCCAAGTGATTCTTGGTCTTTTGGATATACACCTAGTAGAGGAATTGCAGGATCAAATGGCAGGTCTATATTTAGATCCCAAGTGTTCTCTGAACTTCTTTCCAAAAGGAATGTACTAGCTTGCATTCCCACCAGCAGTGCAGAAGTATTCCCTTTTCTCCACATCCACACCAACATCTGTAGTTTTGGGATTTTGTGATGTGGGCTACTCTTACTGGAGTTAGATGATATCTCAAAGTGGTTTTGGTTTGAATTTCTTTGATGATTAAAGATAATGAGTATTTTTTCATGTGTCTGTAGACTACGTGCCTGTCTTCTTCAGAGAAGCTTCTGTTCATGTCTCTTGCCCACAATGAAATGGGATCACTTGTTTTTTTCTTATGAATAAGTTTGAGTTCTCTGTGGATTCTGGTTACTAGAGCTTTGTCAGAAACATAACCTGCAAAAATCCTCTCCCATTCTGAGGGCTGTCTACTTGCTTTACTTTACTGTGTTCTTGGAAGTGTAGAAGCTTTTTAGTTTGATTAGATCCCAGTAATGTACTTTTGGTATTGCTTCAATTGCCTGGGTGAGCCTCCTCATAAAGTATTCTCCCAGGCCAGTTTCTTCAAGTGTTTCCCCTGAACTCTCTCCAAGAATTTTTGTAGTTTCATGTCTTAAGTTTAAGTTTATCTTATCTTAAGTTTATCCAATGAGAGTCAATTTTTGTTTGAGGAGATGGGTGTGGTTCGTTTCATTCTTCTACAAGTCGCCAGCCAATTCACCCAGCACCATTTGTTAGATAGGGAGTCTTTTCCACAATTTATATTTTTGATAGGTTTATCAAAGATCAAATGACAATAAGTGTCTGGGTTCATCTCTTGGTTTTCAATTCTGTTCCATACGTCTACCTCTCTATTTTTGAGCCAGTACCATGCTGTTTTGATCACAATAGATTTATAGTGAAGTTTGAAGTCTGGTAGTGTGATTCCTCCTGATTTGTTTTTATTTCTGAGTAATGTCTTGGTTATTCGAGGTTTTTATGTTTCCATGTAAAATGAAGTACTAATTTTTCCATATCTTTAAAGTATGACAGAGGTGCTTTAATAGGAATTTCATTAAATCTGTAGATTGCTTTGGGTAGTATGGACATTTTAACAATGTTCATTTTTCCCAGCCATGAGCATGGTATAGTTTTTCATTTGTTAACATCTTCAGCTATTTCTTTTCTTAGAGTTTCATAGTTTTCTTCATAGAGATCTTTCATGTCCTTTGTTAGATAAACTCCCAAACATTTCATCTTCTTTGGCACTACTGTGAACGGAATAAAGTCCTTGACTGTTTGTTCAGCTTGACTATTGTTGGTATATATAAAGGCTACAGATTTATGAACCTGAGATGCTGCTGTATTCCTTGATCACTTCTAAGAGTTTTGTAGTAGGACCCCTGGTGTTTTCCAGATATACAATCATATTATCTGTAAAGAGTGACAGTTTGATCTTTTCTGACCCTATATGGATACTTTTGATCACTTTTTCTTGCCTAATTGTGATGGCCATTACAATGTTGAAAAGCAGTGGAGACAATGGGAAACCTTGCCTTGTTCCTGATCTGATTGGAAATGATTTCAATTTTACTCCATTCAATACAATATTGGCTGTGGGTTTGCTGTAGATGGCCTCAATTAGTTTAAGAAATGTTCCTTCTATACCTGTTTTTTTTAAAGCATTCTGATCAAGAAAGGATGCTGAATATTACCAAAAGCCTTTTCTTCATTAATTGAGAGAATCCTATGGTCTTTGTTTTTTAATTTGTTTATGTGGTGTATTATATTTATGGATTTACATATATTGAACCATCCTTGGGACCCTGGGATGAAACCCACCTGGTCATGAAGTATAATTTGTTTGATGTGTTGTTGGATTTTGATTGCTAGGATCTTATTGAATATTTCTGAATCAAATTCCATAGAGAGCGAAATATTGGTCTATAATTTTCTTTTCTTGTTGGGTCTTTTCCTGGTTTGGGAATCAGGGTGATATTTGCTTCATAGAATGTGTTGGGAAGTATTCCTTCTTTTTCTATTTTTTGGAAAAGTTTAAGTAATATAGGTATTAGTTCTTCTTTAAGGGTTTGGTAGAATTCTGATGTGAAGCCATCTGGTTCCGGGCTATTCTTTTTGGGGGATATTTCTTGTAGTTGATCCTACCTCACAACTTGTTATAGACTTGTTCAACATTTTCACTTCTTTCTGGCTAAGTCTAGGAAGGTGTTGTGTTTCCAAGTATTGACCTATTTCCTTCAGATTTTCATACTTCTGAGAATAAAGTTTTATGTAATATTCATTAAGGATTTGTTGAATTTCTGAGGAGTCTGTTGTTATTTGGCCTTTATCATTTGTGATTGATGAAATTAGGGATTTTACTTCCCTGCTTCTGATTAGGTTAGCTCAAGGTTTATCTATTTTATTGACCTTTTCAAAAAACCAACTTTTTGATTGATTGATCTGTTGTATGATTTTTATATTCAATTTCATTTAGTGCTGCTCTAATTTTGTTATTTCTTTCCTTCTACTGGGTTTAGGGTTAGAATATTCTTCCTTTTCCAGTTGCTTGAGATGTCCCATTAAGTTATTGATTTCCTCTATTTACATTCTTTTGAGGAAGGTTTGCAACACTATAAATTTCCCTCTTAGGACTGCCTTTGTAGTATCGCAGAGGTTCTGGTAATTCATGTCTTCATTATTGTTTTGTTCCAAAAAATTGGTAATTTCCTTCTTAATCTCATCTATGACCAAGCTAGCATTTAGCATGAGGTCATTTAGTTTCCATGTTTTTGTATGAGTATGTGGATTCTTGTTGTTACTGAATTCAACTTTTATTCCATGATGGTCTGAGAAAACACAAGGAATGATTTCTATTCTTTTAAATTTGCTGAGGTTAGACTTGTGACCTAAGATGTGATCAATTTTGGAATGTTTTGTGGATGTCTGTTAAATGCAATTGTTGAATGGTTACGTTTAAATCTACAATTTCTTTGCTTAATTTCTTTTTATTATTATTTTTTATTAAGTCTTTTGTACATAGATCATAAATACATTCATGCCATTTTAAATGTGTTTATTATTTGTACAAATTGGAGTGCTTAATCATACTAATCAATATAGATTTCACCTCATTTACCCAATTATAGCATTAGGACATTTGTGTTCTACACATGATAGATCCAACTTGTACTTGCAATGTGCTCAACAGATGTGATCCCCCTACTATCCCCTACTATCCCTCCACCCCC
>CAUYPK010086206.1:0-67725 GCA_963574355.1 Loris lydekkerianus | reverse complement strand
GGACTTTACCTAAAAAATGCAATCAGTGTAACCTGGTTTATTGTACCCTCAATGAATCCCCAACAATAAACAATAAAGAAATGAAAAAAAAAAAAAAAGATAGAAGTATCATTGAATTTTCCCAATATTAATTTCAAATTCTATTTTAATTTAGTTCTGCCAACTTTTGGCAACCTCATTTTAATCTATAAAGTATAAATTTTATTAGTAGTAGTTTTTTTTTTTTTTTGTAGAGACAGAGTCTCACTTTATCACTCTTGGTAGAGTTCCATGGTGTCACACAGCTCACAACAATCTCCAACTCCTGGGCTCAGGCGATTCTCTTGCCTCAGCCTCCCGAGTAGCTGGGACCACAGGAGCCCTCCACAATGCCCAGCTATTGTTTTGTTGCTTTTTGACCAGGTCTGAGTTTGAACCTGCCACCCTTGGTATATGGGGCCGGTGCCCTACCCACTGAGCCACAGGCACTACCCAAGTTTATTAATTTTGTTTCCTATTTCAGAAGTTTGTGTTGTGTCTTTTTTGAAATTGAAAAAAAAAAATTTCACAAATAGGCTGCCTAAACCTTTGCTTCTTTTATTTATTTAGTAATATTTATGTCTAAGTAGATGCAAGAATAGGTTATAACTTTATATTTTGAAAATAGTTCTTTTTCCCATTATTATATTTTTGATACTAACCTGTTATTTTAGGCAAGATTTAATGCCATTCTTTTTATCAGCTTATGAAATTGGCATAATATTATTTATTTTATTTTAGTATTATAAAGAAGTTAGAGGAGGTATCAGTAGTAGTTGACAGTTCTAACATAATTTTGAAATTATAGAATGACATTTATATACTTCTAGCTTTTTAAAAATTTCATCTGGTTTTTCACCTTCCATGTAGATATCTTCATTTATGATTTCTTCTGGTCAGATGTACTTTCCTTTAATTCAATTTTCTTGAAACTGGCAGTTATAATATTTTGAAAGAAGATTGCCCTGAGGTAAACCAGCTTATTATTAAACTTCAACAAGAGCAAAAAGTAAATCCTGCCTTTCTAGCATTTGTGAAAATGCCTGGAAAATTCATTACTATACATGGCATGATAAATCTTTCCAAATTTAAAAAAGTTTAAAAATAAATGCATTGTGTTGAATAATGTAAAATGACTATAATGTTTGGAAAAATAATTGGAATAATTTATTAGGCATCAACAATTTCCTTACAATTCTTCCACCAAAACACCAAAGGGAGAAAAGTTATGGAGAGCCACACAGATAATCAAGTTTCTAATTCTATATTGAGAGCTAAACAAAAGTCATAGGGTTTTACAATTGGCAGCTTTGTAATAAGAACTTGTTTTCAAAATAAAAATTTCCTTAATTGGTTAAAACAGAGGAAAAACCTCAAAACCTATTGGAAAAGAATTAATGTGATGAGAGAATATAGCAGATGATATGTCTCAACAATTTTCAAATTTCATAAAATGTACAGGAGCTAAAGTACTTCCATTTATGGCAATATGGCCATCTGAGCATTGTGAGCAAATCTCACAGTATATAGCAAACCAAAAATACCAGAAAAAAAATCATAGGAAACTTCTTTGCAAACACATTGCACACCAGGCAAAAAAAAAAGTATGCTTAAAAATGTTGAGAAACCATAAATTTAAAGAGGCAAGCAATCCTTGAAGTTGGTAACTGTCTTAGGGCATTTTATAATCAATGGATATTGCCTTAAATTTCATTTATCTGTGCATATATGTGATACAAACAAACCATAGAGTCTATACATAGTAAAGAGTCAAATTTTAGATCCCAGATAAAAGATGAATCCTTTACAGGGAACGCCACACATAAAAGTTGAACAACACTAAATTTCCACCACACAGAACTAGACTGTAGTTGCTTATAGCAACTAGACTGTACTCTGTTTATAGAACTTCATATTCCTTGAAAAGAGAGTAAAACTTCCTAGAAAATACACAAATAGCTTGGGATACGAATCTAAATGGATCTATTTTTATGGCCTCCAAAAACTACAATCCAAGAAGATGTTTCAAACTGTTCACAAGTTAATAACCACCTCAGGAAGATAACAGACACATTTCTGAAGAAAAGTTAAACTAAAGTCTCCAAAATTTAGCACAAAGAAACACTGACTGTGCAAAAAGCAATCAGCACGTCAAGAAACGCACCACTCTGGACAAGAATCAGAAGAAACAACAGAAAAACAAATATAATTTATTTGATTTTTTGAAAAAAAATTGGATTTGAAAATATAGCAGAACTAGAGACCTTCAGAATTATGAGCTGAATTTGGGGGGGTGGGGGAGAAATAACTTTCAGAAAGTAAAAGAGAAGGAAACCATAATAGTAGCATGTATTTTTTTTTTTTTAAGTAAGACAATATGATCAACATAATGCCAGTATTTAGAGACATTAGATTCAAAGAGAGAAGCCATATAAAAAATAACTTTAAAAAACAGACTGATGAATAAATATAAACACCTAATCAAATCAAAGAAGTTAACGTCAAAAATTATCCTTCAAACAAAGCAAAAACCTAGTCCTACAGATGACAAATATGACAGACTCCAAGTAAGATAATTCTGATGCTATATTAATTATTTTAGAAAATACAGAAAGAAGAAATATTCATTATCTGAATATGAGACCTTTTTTCTCCAAGTTATCAAAATAAAATAAAATTGCAATAAAATACACACAAAAGTACAAAAATAATAGAAATGAATATAAAAATATATTTTAAAGATAGTACACACATACATGCGTATGTGAAAGTTGTCAAAATCAAAGTTGTGTGTGAAAAACTCTGATTTTGGTCCCAAGGAAACCCATGAAGGGAAGAAAGGTTTTCATTAGCACAGACATGTGCTAATGTCTGATAATAATAACTCTCATAAAAAATTATACAAAATAACAACCTTGCATAATAAAACACTAATGCTAAGACATCAACCCAGCAACTGCCTGTCCAATCTTGGACTGGCACCACACTGGTTATTAATCTTGGTGGTCAAGAACAAGTACCTTAGACAATTATGTAATCTTCTTCATTTTTTCCTTTAAAAGTGTTGCCTTCCTTTACCCACATGAATATGCACATAGTTCAAAATGACACCAATGTTCTCATTGTAATCTCTATTTCCGAAAAAAGAAAATAAAAGAAAGAAAAGAAACATTTTATTTTCAGAGTCTTTCTGTCTATAGGTTTAGGTGTCTCAGAAATAGTACTGAAGTAAGTGTGCCTGAGACTATTGACCACTGTGGAACTGAAGACAGTACCCACTGAATTCTTTTCATTGTCAGCGTCCATGAGTCACTTTTTCTGTCTTGGTGAATCTCCTTTTGGATTCCCTAACTCTTTCTCTTTGGGGAGTTCTTTTAACTTTATTCTGAACATGATTTGGTGATAGGTTACCTTAAATGAAGAACTCTGTGAAAGCATGGTATTGCCAACAACTATCTAACTGAGAAAAATACACTAACAGAAAGAAAAAAAAAATGTGAGAAAGATCACAGCACAAAACCTTCCCTTGTTTAATTAACAACCCATGGGTTTAGGAGTTTGTTTTCACAGCGCTTAATAAGAACTCTGAAGATAAAGGGAACGCAATTGTCTTCCATTCCCTACCAGACCATTTTTCAAGGGAACTGATAAGCCAGCCTCACAAAGAAGACAGAGGAAAAAAAAGGAAAAACAGAAATAGCCACTTCACAGCCACCTTTTGCGATCAGCTGGTGCAGTAACTGTTTGCTTTTTGTTTTCTTCATCCCCATAAATCCCCTATCCAGCACTGGCACTTCTTTTTTGTTTATGTACAGTACCCTACTCACCCCACTGGGGGAAGGAAATAAACTTTTCATATCTTTCTGTTCTAATTTTTGCACTGAGAATTCATTTCCTGCCCTAACACCCTTCATGCCTCTGTGACTATGGAAGTCTTGTTTGGCAAGCCCTTTCTGGGAGGTGTCTTTTTAGAGAATAGTCTGTTTTTTTTTCATAATCTGCATTCTGTTTATGGGGACCTCATAACTTCTGGAAAATTCAATTTTTTTTTTCAAAGATAGTTTAATATTTTTTTTTTTTTTTTTTTTTTCTTAATGTTTGGCTTAGAATTTTTGTGAAGTTGCTATTTTGATTTAGTTTTGGTTTGTTATGTGTGTTTGTAAATAATTTGAATTTTTGCTTTTTTTTTTTTTCCTTTCATGTGTTTTTTAATAACTCCCCAAACAAAAGTAAACATTCTAAATTTTGAGTGTGAGGTAGCCAATTAAAACACACTAAAGCAATTACCATGATCTACAATACTAGTTCAAACTCCTGATATTTCGTATTAGGGTTTATAGAACTTATTTTTTTTTTCTTTCTTTCTTCCTTTCTTCTTTTTTTTTTTTTTTTTTTTTATACAGAGTCTCCCTTTGTTGCAACATGCTAGGGTGCTGTGTGTGAGCCTAGCTCATAGTAGCCTCAAACTCCAATATTAAGTAATCCTCCTTCCTCAGCCTTTTGAGTTGCTGGGACTACAAAGTTAAATAAATCTGTAATAAACAAGCAGGTTTTAAGTTTGCTGGAAAAAATAAAAAATAAAAAAGTCTTCTGAACTGTTTGTATATGTTTTTGCCAGGTCAGCAGGATTATGTTTATTTCTGCCAGATGTTTTAAAACACAAAATTCTAAACCCCGCCTAAAAACAGTACAATATTTGCTGGGTTAACACTTTGATAAGGAAGACTAATTTAATATTGTTGGTCTAATGAAAATAGCTATTATCAATTCAATTATTGATCAAATAACAAATATTTAACTTTAAGGTTTTTACTTAGGTAAACACCTGCTATTCACAGATTATAACATTGGTTAACAGGGAAATAACTTGAAATAATGACTGCCTTCATCTAATACCTCAGTTTTTCTAAATAATCTAGGTACAATTGTGAAAAAATACAAAAAGCAAATGAAAATAAAACAAAGACTTATAAATAAACTTTTCATGTAATTTGAAACCTTGAAGTTGTGATATATATTAACTAATACATATTGTGGAGTTTGTGAAGTACATGAAAGACCTTTTGTGCATGATGAAGTTGGCTATGATTAGAACTATTTATAAATCTTTCTGAGGATTGAGTGTTAATACTGAAAATGCACTAAAATTTCAGTCCCTTCTGTTAGAAAAACAGGTTTATTTGAAGTATTAATCTGCTCTCAGTGAAATTTATAAATTGCTTTTTTAATTTAGAAATTTGTTTCTTTAAATTTTCCATCATCTTCAGAATTGCAGCTTTTTTTTTTTTCCATTTTAGACTTTCCAATTTAGGGCGGCACCTGTGGTTCAATGGAGTAGGGCGCCAGCACCATATGCCACAGGTGGCGGGTTCAAACCTAGTCCCAGCCAAAAACAAACAAACAAAAAACAAAAATTCCCACTTAATTTTCCTAATTCTGTGATAAAATTCTATTTCCTTTACTTAGTCTGACAGTTTTATTTTTCAAGGTTAATTTTTCCTCTTGAGGTTTCCCGGTTCATATCTCCAAAGTTCCACTCTTGTTGTATATAGATGTATGTGATTTGCAGATCATACATCATTGCTTTCTCCCCTTGAGAATGTGCATCATTTTGCCTGACTGGGTAAAAACCTTCTTTTTTAACTTTTTCATTAGCTCCAGTCACCTTTTTCTTTAGTTCTAATTCTTATGTTATAGCCTGATTCTGAAATGTTCTGTCCTGAAGGCCTAGACAAGGCAAAGCTTTTTCTCTAATATAACTCAATTCTGCACTCCTGGCTTTTGTTAATGTGTCTGAATTGTTCTGTGTAACCAGGAAATTTCTTTCTTTCTGTCTATATTAAGAGTCATGTATTACCCTCCTTAAGGTCCAACTTTTCTCGTTTACATTCTTCTATAATACAGCATACAAGCATAACCCTGTACATATTTTTCCTGCTTACATTTAAAAATGTTTAAAAAACATTTCATTATGGGTACATGATAGTTTATATCTTTTAGGCCACATGTAATGTTTTTATACAGGCATACAATATAAATTGATCACATAAGAATAATTGAAGAATCTAAAATTTGATATAACTTGATTAAATCTATTATAGAAACAAATTTATCTTACTCTGTTATCTTTGGTAAAATATAGGCAGACTAGAGAGAGATATTGTTGGATCTAAAGAAAAAAGTATAATGCACCAATTATTAGAATATTGCCCTGTGAATAATTTTATGTCTGTATTATTCACCTGTAGACTGGACTAGAACCAGAATTATTCTGGTTTCTTCTAATTCAGCTTTCTTTCTTGGAATGACTAAAAATAGGAACCATTTTGGTTGCTAAAGCCCAGTAGACTGCAACTAAATAAATTTTGAAGGGTCATTCTCATTCTTGATTTATGGATCACATAGCAAGTTCAACAGACCATGTGGTGTCTTAACCAGTCATATTCAAACTATAGACCTGGATAAGAAGTCAACAGCTACACTGTGAATGACTTTTCCCAAGATTCCAGAACAAGATTTCATCAAATAATGTGACTCTTCTGTGAATGGTATTTTTCCCAATTGGCATGGTAAAAGTGTAATAAAAATTTTATTCTCAGTAGTTTCTGGTGGTAACTTGACAGAACTGGACAGAAGAAATCCTTTGGTCCACCAAGTGAGGACTTTGGGGAACACCCTTAATACAACTATTACTTACCTTCTGCTCTAATTCAACCCAGTGATGAGAGCCAGAGGGAAAAATAGCTCTATATTACTATCAGCTAAATAAGGAAATGTGCTATTTCTAATATTACATGCTATACCTGGATAAATTCATCTGGAAAAGTAGCGAATCAAAATAAGAAAATTAGACCACATAGTTTCAACAAGTCTCATATAATTTCCTATGGTCATTTGATTTATTTAATTCATTGCCTGTAATCATACATTTCTACTCAACATCATTATGCAAACTTAGATTACTGCATTACTACCAATTTTTCTTAGTATTTTCTTTTTTAAATGTTGTACCTGTTACTTGATAAATTTCTGTGCCAGTACAACTCTTAGCAGGATAATACTGATCCAGAATTTTGAGATGACAGTAATGCCTATGTAAGAAGCAAAATGGATCTTAAAGATGGAAATGTGTAGACTTTTCCTGAGAGCCATTCCCTCCAAACCTCAGTCACTAAAAATGTTTTGAAATGGACTCCTAGTCACTAATTGCTCCTTCCAATGTGCAGTGGATAAAAAACCTGGGACAATCTAAGAACTGAAGGACTTCAAAACTTACCTACAATATAATTTATCAGTGAAGCTTTTGGGAAAAAAAAAAACATTTTGATCAAAAAGTGAAAAATGTGAGAATTGTCAAAAATCAAGATGGAATCATTTATGTTAAAGACCCTGACAAGAGGTTGGGCTCAATGGCTCACACCTGTAGTCCTTAACATTCTGGGAGGCCTAAGTGGGAGGATTGCTAGAGGTCCCGAATACAGGACCACTCTGAACGAAGGAAAACTCCATCTTTACTAAAAAAAAATAGAAAAATTAGCTAACTGTCATGGTCTGGGTCTGTATTCCCAGCTACTTGGGAAGCTCAGGTAGGAGGATTGCTTGAACTCAGGAGTCAGAGATTTCTGTGAGCTAAAATGATCCTGTGGCACTCTAGCCCAGATGACAGAGTGAGAATCTGTCTTAAACAAAGCAAAACAACAACAACAAAAAAAGCCTCAAACCCTGACAAATCAAGTCAGGGAAGTCCGTGAAGGAAAGGTTTCTTGCACTGATGACAAAACTATCATAAATGAATGCACAAAACACAATCTTTCACATAGGCCATCACAACCATATAGGATAATACACTACGGAAGGGCATCTGCCCAGAACTGCCTGGCCAGTCCTGGACTAGTGCACCACCCTTGTTATTGGTCCTTACAGCCAGGAATAATCATCTCAAAACAATGATGGAATCCTCTTAATTTTTCCTTCAAATACCTTTGTCTCGCTTTACCTCCCTGAATACATGCATTTAGTCTACAATGGCAAAGGTAACCTGAATGCAATGCCCATTCCCAAATATTTCCTTTTCAAAATTTTCCCTCTCCATTTGTTGTTTAAATTGGCACATGCCTGTGTACATACCCATATAGGCATATTAAAAATAAAAGACTAATCTCATAAAAAGGTGCGGAAGAAAGCATTTGATAACATCCTTTATGTGTAACAAAAGCCAATAAAAAACTTTGTAAAATAGTAAGAAAAAGGATAGGGCAATCATGATTCTATATGGCAAAAATATGAAAGCATTCATTAAAAATGGTGATTATGCCAAGGATATCACAATTACTATATCAATTCATTGTATTAAAGACTTAGGCCAGTGAAATGGAAAAAGGACAATGCCCCACAAAGGTCTCCTTTTTATGGCCTTATTTCCTGCAATCAATTTTTAACCAACAGACAGAGGGGTGCTTTTGTTACATCGCAACTGAAACCAATTTAGTTTGACCTCAGTAGTCATAGCATTAAGATCCAAACTCGTTACAATGGCCCAGGAGTAATGACTTGTCTGTTTCTCTTTTCCTCTTGAACGTTGTTCCTCTGTTCTAGCTACACTGACCCTGCAACTTGAGTGCATATTCTTTTAAAGATATTCTCAGAGGTGTTTCTGTTGACTGGACGTGGAACCTCTACTTACTTCAGCCATTGCTGGATATCAATGTGCAGTGAGGTTTCCTCCTGAAGCCCTGGTAGTTTGCAATCTCCTCCATCCCCAACTAACCTTTGCAAGCCAACTCCTGAATGAAAGAGGTTGCTATTAACATTTTGTCATGACCACAGGCAAACAGCCCATGGTTATTCTCCCTGGGGTACATTATCTACTTTTTTCCAATAATGTAAGAGAAGAAAACTGGTTTTCTATTTTTAATGATGTAATTCTGATAGGTAGAAGAGTTCTGGCCAAATAATGTTTGTTAAGTAAAGGAATTACCAACCATCTTTTCTTTGGCCATAAAATGATCTTTCTCTAACCAAAATACCCTGTGATTCTAAAAGTACCCAAATATTCGCTATCAGTTAACTAAGTAACAGATGGAATTCCTAAAAATTAATATAACTTGAATTGTCAGTTGTTCAGCAGGCAGGAATTATTCCTAAGGTATACAGTTCCTTTCATTTCTTTTATATGATTCTCTGAAAGTGAAAAGTTTAGAATGTTGACACAATGCCAGAGAAGGAGTTGTCTTTTTTTCCCTATACAATATATTTTCTTCAAATATTAAAGTTTGTTTTCCTCTCATTTAAAAATTAGGTGGAATTTTGCAAAATGAAACAGAGAAGCAGGTGTCGGCAGCTAGAATACACCCAGGCTGGCAGATGCACAACAAATAAACCAACAAAACATTTGGAGTCTTTACGTTCCTGCCAGTCTGATGCCTTAGCACAGTCTGCAAAGTGCTGTGAGGATTGTCCTTATGTTTATTCATTGAATAAGAAATATTTGCAAATTTCTCTTTTCCCTGTGGATACAAAGTTCTGTGAAATATGATAAAGTAAAAGGAACATTTGAAAGACAGAATCTGCATACATATTTCCATTACAGGCAATCGGAATATTTGTGACTTTTCATCAGGCAGTCACTATATGGATGTATATTTAAATATTTACTAGAAGTTATTTTTTGCAAGGAAATAATCAATAGACTCCTTTGGGGAATTAGTTATATTTTAAAATGTAATCACTTAAAAAATCAATATTCTAACAATTTAAATCTAACTCCAGATAGATTCATGGTAGAAAAAAATAATCAAAATTTTATGTGTGGTTTGTACTGTCAAATTGAATGCGTAGTGGATATTGAAATCTTTACTCTAATGAACATTGGTTATTTATAATCTTTAATAGAAAATTCTTTGTGGTATACTTATCCTTTAAGACATAATGTCTGTTCTTGTGTCATTAACTTTGGCAATACATGTTCCTTCACAGCTGATGTGCAAATTCCGTTGTTTAGAACAAATGATGTTGTCTTAACACCTGTAGATTATATTCATTTGTCTTCTTTCTCTCAAAGTCTGATTCTGTTTGTACTTCCTGAAACCCAAGAAACAAAGCCTATTGCTACTTGCATTATAGACTAATAAATACAGACATCCATACATGTTATACTCTCTGTATCATGTATCTTGTTTACATAAATGTATCAAATACACACATTTGTCAAGATATACATACACATATTCACACATGGACATGTATTAGATGTATACATTTTGATTGCCAATGCTACATCAGTTGGGTAATTCGTTTAAATATTTCTTGACAAATTAAACAATCAGTTTCAGGAAGTCTTTTTTTTTTTATCCTTTTAATTGCATTTATTTTTACATAACATGTGTTCATTAGGCTTCCACTTTTTGCCTTCACAAAATTAAAAAGGCTTAGAATTTAACAGCAATAACAATGTTTAAGATAGGGACCAGAAACAAAAACCTTGCAAAGAATGAACAAAGACAAATATATTCAGAAAAGAAATCATACCATTGCTGCAATGAAGTATTAAGAAATAATAATAGTAATGCAAAGAAAGTAATGTTCACATTGTCAGATAAAAGTATGTCTATTATAGAAGGCTTTGACTCTGAGGTTCAGTATGGATTCGTCAATTAACTACTTATTATTTTTTCCCCAAAATACCAAAGAATCTTTGGTCTATTTTTTGAAATTATCTTTTATCTTTATTTATAAATATTAGTTGTCTATTCTTTCCCACCACCTCTGGCATATGAGGCCAGTGCCCTATTCCTTTGAGCCACAGGTGCCACCCAGCTTCAGGAAGTCTTAATCATCACTATTTAAAATAAGGGCCATGTGACGCTTCTGAAGATGTGCAGAGGAAGTCACTAAATTACTAATGACACTGCTCTATAGTTGCTGGCAGGACTCTGAGAATTCACCTGCAAGTGTAGTATTCTAAATTGGCTAGCTGGCAGCTTGAGTTCAGACAGTGGCTAACATCATAAGTGGAAAACAGTTGAAGTCACTCAGGAATCACTTGTCCAAAGAATTAAAGAATTTTGTGCAGGGCATGGTGGCTCATGCCTGTAATTCTAGCCCTTTGCTAGGCTGAGGTGGAAGGATCACTTGAGATCAGGCGTTAAAGACCAGACTAAGCAAGAGTGAGACCTGGTCTCTACTAAATTAGAAAAGTAAGTCAAGTGTGGTGGTCCACACCTGTAGTTCCAGGTATTTGAGAGGCTGAGGCAGGAGTATTACTTAAGCTCAAGAGTTTGAGGCTATTCTTACGAGGCTGTCTGAGGCTGTGGCACTCCAGCCTGGGTAACAAACACTGTCTCAAAAAAAAAAATAATAATAATAATAATAATTAATAATAAATAAATAAATAAATAAATAAAATAAATTGAAGATTTTAAATTTTTTTCTGGAGACACATTTTCAGAATACTATCCTCATGTTATCCTCAAATTGTAACAATTACGTTGCACACTTGTCTAGTGCTGTCTCTGTAAATTCATAGAAAATTCCCCTGCAAAGATTTGTATTCATCACACTCTGTTCCAAATAATCAAAACCCAACCACAAACAACCAAAAAGTTTCTTAGTAAATCTTCAATTATAACATCCATTCCACCAGATTCCACCAGATAAGTCAATTAAACACAATAGACACTTTTTTTTTTTTCCCCTAGGCAAATTGGAGATGAGATCTTGATATGCCTGGGGGATAGCTATGTCTGGTTTCTTATGCTTCCCAGTCCTTAATTCGGCTACCTCTGCAACTGAAATAATTTATATTTTACATGCATGTGCTGAGTATTCAATGAAATAAAGCATCTAAAGTTGTTCTCAGCTCATTCCACACTCAGTATGCACTGTAGTATGTTACCATGTTCTTTAAAGCTTAAATATTATTTTTATCTTAAATTTTTAAATGGTTTGAATTTTATTTTATTTGAAATACTTGGGCTTTATTTTAATAATTTCTATGTTTACTAAAAATTGAAATGTAAAGGGCATGTGCCTTTAAACTCCCAATATCATTAATAGCAGAGAAAGGGTAGAAAGGAATGGATATAGGATTAGAATATTAGTGATACTATTTTCAAACCTTTGAGTTTATAACTACCGTTGTGAGAAGCCCATGTTTTTCCTCTAGTCAAATCAGTCTTCTCTAAAACAGTCACATTTTTTTCTGTTTTTCACGGATATATATTGACTCTTAAGTATTTTCTTAATTACATTAGAGGCCACCAAAACAAGTAACATAAATAGAAATGGGAAATTATACTGAGTGGATAATATTCATTCTTTTATCTAGTTGTAATGATTCACCTATTTTAGTTTTCTTATTTATTCCAAGAATTTCTAACCACTTCTTTATGTATGCATTTGCAGTGGTTTCCTAAGGTAAATTTGGAGCCTGACATCTCTGACACATGACAGATATCTACTTACAGCGCTCGCAAGTTTTCATCTATTTCTTAAAGTTCACTTATTAAGCCAGTTTTCAAACTTTCCTAAAAGGAAGCTCCAAGCAATTAATTAATTTGCTTCTTTGATTATATTTTTCATTGCATTGCTCCAAGCCAAGAAAGTTGCAAAACAATTTTCATTTACAATTTGCATTATTGGCTTTAAAACATTGCTCTGAGTGATATTTCTATTTATTTATTCCTCAGGATTTTCTCTTATAAGAATCAACAAAATACAGACTCTTTTGCAACTTCAAAGAAATATAATTTGTATTTTAAGTGCAAACCTACAAATATTTCAGTTTTTTAAACTTTAGGTAATGATTAAAGTGTAATTATAGTGGCTTCCTCTGAAACAGGAGCATGCTCTCTCTACTATTTCTAGTGATTATGAGTTTTATCTATGTTTATTGATTATAATATTATGCATAAAAATCCTTTAATCTCTGATTTCTATCCCACTATAAGAGTAAATGTTAATGTGTTACTTTTAAAATGGGAAAATATTTTAAAATAAACAAATATGTACATATCTATCTGTATAATTTATTTGTCTCAGTATGGAACTTTCTGAATGAGTACTTTAAATTGAATGTATTTCTTTATGTGTGCAAGTATGTAGGGAAGTCAGTCACCAAACCAGCAAGGATGATATGATCCAGATGGCAAAGTTATTTTTAAAGTGAGAAATGAGAAAAATAGAGAGTGAATTAAAAAATATACTTTCTGCTTTTTTCTACTCTAGGTGACCTGCACCAGCTATAGAGATAAGTAAATCGGCTTCATTTCATTCTAATTCCAGGGTTAATATATGACTTTTCAAAAAGTATTCTTCAATAACTACATAATTATTTGGGAATTGACAAAGAAGCCTAAGATCAACTAACTTGGGAACCTTCATTGATGTTTGCTTCAGAATGTTTTCTTACTTTGTTTATAAAGTTAGGAAATAGATGGTCACATACTCGTGTGATGCAGTATCAGTGATATTCTGTCACACAGCCCGGCTGTATTAATATCTCCTATTGACAAATCAGTCTGACAAAAGTGGAGCTGAAATGCAGTTGTATTCTTTGAAACATTATGACTTTTATTACTATAATTAATAAACCCCATATTTTTGACATATTTAAATGGAATCATTATTTTGAAATCAACTATATTAAAATAAAATTGTGAAATAGTGATTATTGAGATATTCTAGTGTATAACATTTACAAATTTAAACTAGTTATAGAAAGTGCACATTTTTTTAACATTTATTGGTTCCATGGGCATATGTTTTATTTCAGGAATTACATCATTACTTGGTCTATTAATAATGGATATGACTTTTTATGACATTCACTTAACAGTAGAAGGAACAGTCTAGGGAGACTCATTCCCCTTTACTCGTATGTCTGTAACAGATGTTTTGTATGGTTCCAAAAGTTAATGTCTGGTATATACTTGAGAATATTGAGATTAAATAGTTGGGGGGAAATGGAATAAATTTTAGGTTGTTTTACCTTACAGAGGCTTCTAATCACCTATTTTAATAAAAGAGCATATAAAGAATGCTATGCCAATGAGTCTTTACTCATGTATTACGAAATAGAGAAAACTTACTATCTTATTGTGTCTCTGATATCAGCTTAAAAGGAATGACACATCCTTTCTTTCAAGAAACATACTTTATTAATGGTTTATGTGAAGTTGTAAGTAGAGATAACAATTGTGTTTGGGTTCTGAAATCCTAATCATGTTATACTAATTCATTGGTGTTTTAAACTCAGTATTATCTAACTTGCAAAATGATGACAATTTTATAGAAAAATCTAATTTATGTAATTATTCAACTCAAATACCCCTCCTACCTACATGCTACAAACTGGCCGTTCATGTGCTTTATAATTGTGGGGGATTTTGTCTGTCTATGAAGAAGATATTGCCTCAAAAGTGTGTGTGTATGTGTGAGAGAGAGAGAGATATAATTAATTTGGTTTTCAAATATGTTATACCACAAAACATTTCTATTTTATAAAATTTATATTTTATACAATATAAAAATTTCCATTTTATAAATTCCAAACATAATGGTAGGTATCAATGAGGTACAACAAGATGTTTTTGTACTTGTGTATGTTGTGTATGGTCCAATTACTTAAGGTATTATCTTTATCACCTTAAATATTTATCATTTCCTTGTAATGTGAACATTAAAAATTCAAGCTATTTTGAAATATGCTATACAATATTGTTAAATCTAGTTATTTTACTATTTTATACAACATTGGGAATTACTTCTGCTATTTAAGTTTATACCCGTTAAATATTATCGACCTGGTTGGTTTTCTATTTCTTCATAATTCTATCTTGATAAGTTGTATTTGTCCACAAATTTATTCATTTGTTTTAGGTGTTCCAATATGTTGGCTTGTGTTAATAATTGTTGATATTGGTCTCTGATGATCTTTTGCACTTCTATATATATCACCTTTTTTTCTGTTTCTCCTTTTTTTAGTTAGTCTAGCTAAAAGGTTTTTTTTTTTAAGTTTTGTTTATTTTTTCAAAAAAAATGAGTCTTTATCTCTTTAATTCTCTTTATGACTTTTAGTCTCTATTTCATTGATTTTTTCACAACCTTTATTATTTCTTTCCTCTACTAATTTTGGGGTTGGCTTTTCTTGTTTCTTAGTTCTTGAGGGCCAATGTTAGCTTCTGTAAGGTTCTGCTACAAAGATGAACTTGAACTCTTGTAGTGCTGTTGGCATATTTACCCTTGCTTCTTTCAAAATCTTCCCTTTATCCTTGACATCTGAGAGTTTTATTTATAAAACATTATGAAGTAGACATTTGGGTTGAATCTGACCTTCCTCAACCTAGAAATTTGTATCTTTCTGATGATTTGGGAAGCTTTTTGTTATTAGCTGTTGGAATACGTTCTCTATTCCATTGGCATTCTCGAGTTACACTTAAACACTAATCATCAGAATATTTGCTCTCTCGATACTGTCCTGTCTTTACCTAATCACTGTTTATTCATTTTCACTTGTTTTTCCCTTTTTTCTCCTCGAACTATGTTTTTTCAAGTAGCCTTCCTTCAAACACACTGATTCTCTTTGTTTGATTGATTCTGCTGTTGCTGTTCTCTCCTTCATGTTTAATTTTTTCATTGTATTTTTTCAGCACCAAAATTCTTGTTTTTCTTCTTCTTACTTCAATGTCTCTGTTTTGTTTGTCTAAAAAAATGCTGAATTGTTTCTCTGTGTTTTCCTGAAGTACTTTGAGCTTAAAACAGCTTTTAGAATTCCTTGTCTCAGGGATCACACATCTCCCTTGCTTTAGAATTCATCTCTGGCACACTCTTTTGTCCAGTTGGTGAAGTTATGGTCCTTTGAATGTTCTTAATGCTTGTGCATATGAAATCTACTTAGTAAAGGATTAGGTAATTATTCCAGTCTTCATAATTTGGCTTTATTTGTATTCATCATTCCACATCTAAGTAAGCTGATTCTTATGTTCTTTGAGCCTGTGGTCTTTCCCACGGCATCAGAATTAGCATCCCAAGCCAGGATAGCCACAAGTCCACAAATGGTATGTTGCAACTTTTATAGAGATAGAAGTTGATCTAAGCTGTGAGCCTACAACTGATATGTCGTTTTGACAAAGGCAGACAATGGATGGGGGCCTAAAGAGAGCAGTCCTTCTTGCTGAGTTCCTATGCTTTTGCCTGGGGCCAGAATGTGCCCAGAGGCTCCTCTGTGGTCTCTGGCCTAGGGTCAGGTGCTGCAGGGCTCTGTTTGCCTCTGATTACCACAAGTTCCATGCTGCTGTGGCTTGCCAAGTGCTGAAGTTTATTTATAGCTCAAGTATTCTGCAAATGATGCAGACAGGAATAAGAGTGCATCCTAAGCAAGGCAGCAGGGCTTTCACTGGCACTGGGGGAAGACTGCCAGGGTTTCACAGTGTGGCAGACCCAGCACTTGGTTCCATACAAATTCTGTGCTTGCTTCTCTTTCCTTCATGCCCAGCAAATGGAGTCACTCTCTGCAACTGTGCAGTCCAGGTTTGGGGAAAGAATAGTGGGTTCAATTCCTTGGCCACCAAGGTTGACCTAAGATGGGTTATACCCAAAGGCCATCAGCATAGGTCATGTGTATGCTCAGGTCCATGCTGCTGTTGCCTGCCTGTACTTATTTTCCTCTCTATCCTTTAAGCTGCTTGTGTCTCTCTCCATGATGTGCTATTGTAGGTGAGGAAAGGGTGGCCTGGACAATGCAACTCTATCCTTACCATGTTCCTCGTGCAAGTTTTCTTATTATTATTTTTAAAAGGTATTATAATCTCTTACTAGGTGTCCTTAGCCCTTGAGAAACTCTTTTCCTGACGGTACAGCTGTTTACATTGATAGATTTGTGTAAACCTCAATCTGTTTACATTGATAGATTTGTAGAACCTCCAGGCACTGGAGGTTCTAATCTGTAATCTTGCCTGCTTCCTGCACATTTCATATTTGCACCCTTCTAAAGACTTCTGACAACTTTTCCATGTTTGTTCCTTTACAATATTCTTTCAGAACAGAATAATACCCACCCATTAGCTATATCATAGCACTCAACAAGTGCTACTGATCACCCCTCCCTCATTGATAATTTTGACATTCAGGCCCTGTCTCACAATCATTAATCACCATGCTTCTTTTGAGGTTTTTTTAATGACAGAGTCAAGAGAAAGTATCACTCATACTGTCTGCATAACTCTATGAAAAGCAAATATAGTAAAAAGATCAATATACTTCAGAGTTCTTGAAAACATCAATCTTATATCTAGCTTGATTCATGAATTTGTATCCTTTTACTAATACCTGGAGACATTTGTGATTTGTTCTCTGTTCTACAACATTCCCAAAGGAGATTATACCAAAATTGTTTCATGACCTCATGTGTTGAGAAAGCTACCTCTAAATGCAGCTCATGCCACTGAGTAATAGCTGTTAAAACTATCATACTCATAATTATTTGATTATAAGAAACATGATTTCTATAACTTACAAATTTCTATTTGATTACAAGAAACATGATTATAAGAAACATGATTTCTATAACTTACACTCAAGTGTAACACGCTTGATGCACCATAAATGTTTGCAGATCACAAGTGCATGTCCACGCTCACAAATGCATAATCAAAATGATGCCTCTTTCAGTACAATCATTTATCTGCGTTAAAATAATGAATCATCGTAGATTGCTAACTAAGCCTTCAGAAAGATGTGTAAATATCTCCCTGTCATCTGCATTCACAATGATGTTACAAACTTCCAAATAGACTAGGAAAGTATGTCCTTTGCTTATAAAAGCATTTAGAAGGATATAAAACATGAGATTCTCATACTATTTATAACAAAATCAAAATAAAGAACTGAGATTTTTTAAATTAAATGTGCTCAGTGAATCTATTCAAATGAGATTTAATATTTTCAATAAATGTTGTAATGAATTACAAAGAAAAGTCATATTTCCTCTTGTACTTATGCATCTTAAAATTTAAAGCATAAATTATGTAAACAAAGTATACAAGTGAACATTTTGAAGGGTTTACAAAATCTACATAGGATGGTTATGTAGCTATGCACTATAGCCAGCACTCCATTTGCAAAATAGAACAGCATGATATATTATGTTAAACATGCAAAAAAAAAGTGCTTTATTAATTATCAATAGAATACATTAGGCTGGAAAACAATATTTTATAAATAAAATTTTTACTTATGTATAAAATTATGATTATGTTAAGCTATCCCCAAGATAAAATATCTATCCTAATATTTTGCTTATTTTCAATTAGTTTGGTTAACATTAAATTATCAAGTTGGAATAGTTCTTTATACATTCTGAATACAATCATTTATTGTATGCAGGATTTTTTCTTCCAATATATGGCTTATTTTTAAATTGGTTTAATGTCTTTTAAAGCACAAGAAATTTTTAGTTTCGATAAGGTTTAAGTTTGGTTTAATTTTTCCTCCTCCTTCCCTTCCCTTCCCTGCCCTTTCCTCTTCTTTTCTTTCCTTTTCAGAATCATGGTTTTGGTGTTTTATCTGAAAAGTCTTTCTAACTCATAGTCATGAAGATTTTCTTCTACATAGTTTTTAGATATAGTTAGAGCTTATATTTTGGCTTGTGGATCTTTTTTGAGTTAATTTTTATTTAGGACAAGAGGTATCTAAATTCATTTCCTTTGCATGTGAAAATACAATTGTCCTAGCAATAATTTTCAAATATTATCTTTTCCCCATTAGTCTACACCTGTGACTACTTTATATAACCTCAAATGTGAAGCTTATTTGATTTTTTTCCATTCATACAAATTTTAGCTTCAACTTCTAATATCTACCAAAACATTTACTGGTGTTTTGATAGGGGATGTGTTGAATTTAATATCAAGTTTTTGCCAAATTGCCATCTTGAGAATATTGGCTTTCCTAGCCCATATATGTGAAGTAAAAATTCTCTCTTTATTTAGGTCTTCTTTAATTCAGAAATAAGATTTAGATTTACTTTGTTAAATTAATAATTGTGGTATTATTAATAAATCGATTTTTAAATGATTTCACTTTTTGATTTAAATGATTGAAAATGGAAAATAACCAAAATAGGTAAGGAGTTATATAAATAAATATGCACCCTTCTAAATCCAATATCTATGCTTTATTGTTTTGATTAAAACAGTTCAACTTTTAATAGATGATGCAAGCCAAGACAGTTAATCACTAAATTGCATTAAGCAGATTTGGGAGATATTCTTCCACTCTATGTAATGTTTCATTAGGGTTTTTCCTTCCCTTAGAGACAAATTAAAGCACCAAGATAGCACAAGAGTAGATAAATATAAATTCTAGTAATTGTTAAGTGGAATTAAGCAAAATGAAATGCTACACTTTTTATTTAATTATACCATATGATAAATTATGGTGATAAGTATATTGCTTATTAATGTCTTATATGTTCTAAAATTATGTAACATACTAGAAATGTAAAATTTATGCAAATTTAATCTTAAATGTATTTGTGTTGTTACATGTTTTTTCAAACCTCAGTATGAGCTAACTCTATTTCTGTTTCATAGTTTCAATGTAAAATATTCTGTATTTTAAATTGGCTATAATTTTAATCTCTTGATTTGTGTATTATTAAAGACTTTATTCTTTATTATCCTAGGTTAATATTTGTTTTAACAATATATAGTTATACTTCATAAAATTTTTATTCATAAAATTGCATATTTAAGAAAGTTTATCTGGTGTTAAATGGCAGAAACATATCTTAAACTATTAAATTAAAATTAAAAATGAGCAATATATTTTCCTATGTAATTAGTCCCTTTGGGACATTTAGTCAAAAGTAGGTCATATTTTTATTGTACTATACATTCTGGAGTAAAATATATATATATATATTTGCATAGTATAATAGTTGATTTTCATCTACCCAATTATGTTTTTAAAATTTATTTACATTGACTTTTCAATATAAATTAAAAAATTAATATGTTAGGATTTCTTTCTTCTTCTGTCTTTTGTGTATGTTTCTCAATAGAATGAGCTTGTTTTATTTTGTTAAAGATTTTTTTATTTCATAATATCACAAGACAAAGAAGGTAAAATATATAAGTTTACATTCTAAATTTTTTCTTATAGCTGTTGTGTTTATTTAGATTGTTTTCAAAAAGATAAACACAATTTTAATCTATATATTTTTTACAGTATAATATTTTCCTTTTATAACATACTCTAACTCTTCAATAACTATGAACTGTAATAGTAGCATTATAACTGTCATAACTGTAACTAAACATAGAAATAAGATGATTTATAATATTATTAACATGTACCCTAATGTCAAGTAAAGCAATTATCTAAAGTTAGATTTAATTTATTTGTTTTCTGTGGTACAAATGAAGAAGCAGAAACACCACTACGATCATTTTGTCTGTGAAAGACTCTGTCCAACTGCAAAGTGTAAATTAGCTCAAGGTCTTCATTGCTTAGGATCTTTGGCATCTACATCATAAGAGGCTTTTGAGCATCAGATGTGCTATTACCAAAAAGAACCCTAGACAATGGCTGACCAAGATGGTAGTAAAAGGATTTGCCTATTTCCACACACCCCAAGGATTTCTTTAATGAGTGATATTTGCTCTAATAAATCTTCATTGGACTGGCTCATGGTTTGCCTGGTCAGAGTCATGGACTGAGCATTTACTTTAAGCAAAAAAAGTTCTCTTTCTTTCACAAGTTTTATTACCTAATATATTTTTGGAACTCTTTTTTTACAGATTTATAGGAGGGGATAATACACAAATAAAAATTGTGTATATTTAAAGTGTACCACACAATGATTTGGTGTCTATGTACATTGTATTATGATTACCGCAATCAAATAATCAACACATTCATCATCTCGCAAAATTACCCTGTGTATATATGTATTTCGGGGGCGTAAGGAAACTTAAGATCTACTCTGTTAGTAAATTTCAAGTATAAAACACAGTACTATTGACTACAGTCACCATGATGTACAATAGATCTCTAGTACTTATTCAACTAATAATTGAAAGTTTGTAACCATTATCTCCCTATTTTCCTTATCACACAGGCCCTGGCAACCACTGATCTACTCTCTAATTCTATGAGTCTGATTTTATTGCATTCTTCATAAAAAGGAAATCACATAGCATTTATCTTGCCGTGTCTGGCTTACTTCACTTAGCATATTGTTATTTAGGTTTACCTAGGACAGGATTTTTTTCTTCTTATGGATGAATATTATTCCATTGCATATGAATATGAATATGTAAACACACAAGGAAATATGTGCACATTATGTGTGCCTATATTGCGTGGCTATTGCAAATAATGCTGCAATGAACATGAAGGTGCAGAAATTTCTTGGAGATACTAATTTTACCTCTTTTGTGACATTTCTGAAATGTGTAGTAGTTCTATTTTTAACTTTTTTGAGGAGCTTCCATAGTGTTGTCTATAATTGCTGCAACAATTTATATTACCACTTACATTGTACAAGAGTTTTCTTCATATCCCTGCCAGCACTTACCATCTCTTCTTTTGGATCACAGCCATCCTAACAGTTGTGAGATGATTATCTCACTGTAGTTTTGTTGCATTTCCTCAATGATTAGTAATTTTCTTTTATTTCAAAATATTAGCAGGTACATATGTTTTGTTTACATACTTTGTTTTCTGAACAAATTGGGTTAAGGTTATAAGCATGCTCCCCACCCAGACAGTGTGCACCATACCCAATAGGTAGGAATTTACCTACTCACCCCTTTTCCTTTTTCCAACTTGATTTTCACTGAGATTTACTTTCATATGCGCACTTAAGTGTTGATCTAGTAATTCCAACCTAGTATTGAGTCACAAAACATACTAGATCACCATTTTTGTCACAAAACATACTAGATCACCATTTTTCCTTATGGCTGAGTAATACTCCACAGTATGCATATACACAGTTTATTAATCTAGTCAAGTATTGGTGGGCACTTGGATTGTTTCCACATCTTTGCAATTGTGAATTCTGCTGCTATAAAATTTTGTGTGCAAATGTCCTTTTTAATAAAATGATTTTTTTTTTTTTCTTTAGGTATATACCCAGCAGTGGGATTGCTGGGTCAATTTAAGTTCTTTGAGGTATCTCCATACACTGCATAATACTTGCTTTTTCTCTGCATCCACACTGATATCTGTTGTTTTGAGACTTATCAATATGACCCATTCTCTTTGGAGTTAGGTGATAACTCATTGTGGTTCTGATTTGCATTTCCCTAATGATTAGCGACAGTGAGCATTCTTAAATTAGTTTCTTAACCTTTACTGTATCTTTATTTGAAAAGTTTCTGTTTGTGTCTTAAAAAGTGAGCAAAAGACCTGACTATTAGTAATACTGAGCACTTTTTATATGCCTGTTGGCTATATGTATGCATTGTTTGGAAAAATGCCCATTCCAGTCTTTTATCTATTTTTAAATTTTTTTCAGATGTTTTCTATTTAGTTGAATGAATTCCTTACATATGTTGGATATTAATCTATTATCGGATATATGTTTATTATTTCTTTTTCCATGTGTAAACTTTTTAATTTGATGCAATCTCATATGTCTAATTTTGGTTTGTTGCCTCACCTTTGATGTGATATCCAAAAAGTATTTGCCAAGGCCCATGACAAGGAGTGGTTTCCTATGTTTTCTTATAGGAGATTTTATGGTTTTAGATCTTCAATACATTTTAAGTCTTAACATATTTTTAGTTGTTTTTTTGTATATGGTGTAAAATAAACATTCAATTTTATTATTTTGTGTAATAATACAATTTTTTATTTGTAAAATAAAATGCATTTTCTTGTACAAATTGGGTCAAGATTATAAGCATCTTTCCCCACCCAGCCAGTGTGCACCATACCCAACAGGTAGAAATTTACCTACCACCCTTTTTCCCTTTCCTCTTCCCAGTTTTCCAAACATAATTTATTGAAAAAGACTATCCTTTGTATACTTTTGATATCATTGTTATAGATTGACCTGTATGCATGGGTTTATTTCTGGACTCATCATTTTGTTCCACTTTTTTTTTTTTGTTTGTTTGTTTGTTTGGTTTGGTTTGATTTTTCCAGTAACTTATTGTTTTGTTCTTTATACATTCAAAGTGAAGTCTGAAATCAGGAAGTGTGATTCCTACAGCTTTGTTCTTGTTTATCAAGATAGGTTTTTGTATACAGGTTTATTTTTATTCCACATGAATTTTTTTTTTTTTTATATATTTCTGTGAAAATAATCTCATGAATAATCATAGGGATTGTATTGAATCTAGAGATCACTTTTGTTAATGTGGACATTTTAACAATATGAATGCTTCCAATCCACAAATGTGAGAGCTTTCTGTTTATTTATGCATTATTAAATTTTTAACCCCCAAAACTTCACTAAAAATTGTTAAAACTAACATACAAATGCTGTAAAGTAGAACACAAAATCAACACTACAAAATGAGTTGCGTTTTTATATACCAACAATAAACTAGAGAGAAAATTTAAAAAAATTCCTCCTATAAAAGCATTAAAACAGTAAAAAAGAAAATAAAAGGGGGGGGTCAATTTAACCAAGGAAATGAAAGATTTGTACACTGAAGATTGTGCCATATTGATGAAATTAAGATATTTTTCTTTCTTTTATTTATTTTATTATTTTTTTTGTGTGTGAGACAGAGTCTCACACAGTTGCCCTGGATAGAGCGCTGTGGCATCATAGCTCACAGTAACCTCAACCTCTTGGGCTCAAGTGATTCTTCTGCCTCAGCCTCCCAAGTAGCTAGGACTACAGGCACCTGCCACTGTGCCTGGCAAATTTTTCCATTTTTTATTAGAGACAGGGTCTGGCTTTTTCTCTGAGTCCTGAGCTCAGGCAGTCCACCCACCTGGGCTTCCCACCATGCTAGGATTACAGGTGTGAACCATCTTACCTGGCCCTTTTTCTTACTGTAATTCCATGTCAGTGTCTGCTTCTTGGAGAACCTTAATTTCTTCAGTTGAATCAGAAGGAAATTGTAAGAAAACTAATGATAGAAATATTTAAGAAATGATCACCCAGGCTGGTTCCTGTGGACAGATGATGCAGGAATGGAAAAAGGAGAGACTGTCAGAGCTCAAAGACCAGCGGGACAGGTGCTGCTCTGAATGCCCTTCCTGCCTGGACACACGATTCTTCACTTAAATTGACCCCTATTCCACAAGCACAATATAAATAATTGTAAATGAGTTCTCAAAAACTAAGGATTCTAGAGATGACATAAATTTAAATCCATTTACAACCACCTCAATATTGAGATAAACACACACACACACACACACAAAAAAAAAAAAATCTGAATTTTTAAGAGCAAAAGTGATAAAGTCATTCTTATTTTTTGCTTGTTAAGCTTTTACACCCAAATTTGGGCTATTTTACCTTTTTTAAATGTCTGACAATAAGAATTTTACTTATTTTGACAGGCAAACCAGTGAAAATTAAATACAATATTTGTAAGTTAGTTAAAGCTAGAAGACTTTTCTGTACAAATAGATCAGGATAGCATCAGAGATATTTTCTTGATCTACTTGCATCTCCGTTGTGATTTTGAGACTCTCTGAAATGCAGCACCATCCACACTAAAAAATAAGCGTTACTTTATGAAATGAAAAACACATTGTTCATGTATTAAGGAACACTCGTCATTACACAGTTATTCTAGGAAACACAGAAAACAAAAGATAGGAATATAATTCATGTTTGAGTTGTAGGAACCAGGAGTACTAATAAGATAATGGTACTGATAAAAAAATAATAATAATAATAAAGAGGTGAATTCAGAACATAAAAAGAAATGAGAAAATAAATGACTGGACTTAAAGTTCTCATGATGGTAGTTTAAATAATATTATGAGTATAGATTTTAGTGGACATACTATGACTAAAATTTAGTAAATGGCTTGAGTACAGAATAAAATGTATTATTTAAGAGTGAGATATCCAGTAAGGTAAAAATAAAGATGGAAAAACAAACAAACAAAAAAGAAGTAATAGGCTAGAAATATTTTAACATAGGAGAAAAAGTAAAACAGAACAAAACAAAAAAGTCAAATTTTCCTCCTTAAGATATTTTTAAAAGTTTACAACTATCTAATATTTCAATCATAGAATAATCAGTATAACCTCTTTTTTTAGGGTAAGTATGAAAATATACTTTTCATATACTTTTCATAAAAATACAAGATGAAAAGACAGTGCTGGTATAGGAAAACTGCAGCGTTATTCAGAAGATCTAGTGAAGGTAATTGATGACAGCATCTACACCAAACAAGAGATTTTCAATGGAGATTAAATAGTCTCCTACTGGAAGAAGATACCATCTGAGAATTCCATAGCTTGAGGGGAGAAGTCAAAGCCCAGATCCATAGCTGAAAAGATCTAATGTAGCTTGTGACTTTCAGTTGAAGTCAATGTTTATTTGTCACCCCCAAATCATGTGGCTTTAAGAATTATGACAAAACTATCCTGCCTCTGCTTTATAAATGGAACAATGAAGCTTGAATAATAGCAGATTGGTTTTCAGTGTGGTTTACTGAATATTTTAAGTTCATAGTTGAAACCTACTGCTCAGACAAAAATATTCTTTTCAAAATGTTACCCTTCATTGACAATAACCAAGATCTATTTTGGAGATGTGCAAGGAGATTAAGGATGTTTTCACGCCCACTAAGACAATATCCTTTCTGAAGGTCCATGAATCAAGGAACAATTTTGACTCTCAAGTTTTATTAAGAAATACATTTTATTCCCTTCTCTCCACTTACACACCAGCATCTGAAGCTTTGAAACTTTGTGATGTGGGCCATTTTCACTGTGGTTAGGTGATATCTCAGGGTGATTTTGATTTCACTACTCTGATGAACAGGGAGGACTTTTACACTGCTGGTGGGACTGCAAACTAATACAACTTTTTGGAAAGAAGTATTTGAGAATCCTCAAAGAACTGAAATTAGACCTCCCATTTGATCTTTCAATCTCATTACTAGGCATCTACCCCAAAGGGGGGAAAATATCCATTTTCATAAGGACATTTGCACTGGACTGTTTATTGCAGCTCAATTTATAATTGCAAAAACATGGAAACACCCTAACACCCTAAATGCTCATTAACCCAGGAATGGATTAAGAAGCTGTGGCATATGTATACCATGGAATATCATTCAGCTGTTTAAAAAGATGGACGAAGAATTTACATCTTTTGTATTAACCTGGATAGAGCTGGAACACATTTTGCTTAGTAAAGCATCCCAGGAATGGAGAAGCAAGAATCCAATGTATTCTATGCTAATATGAAGGTAGTAAATGATCTAATACAAAGTGGGGGGCAGGGGAATGAGGGATCAGGGAGAGGAGAAGGGGTAGGGGATAAGAGTCATGATGTAGGGCACACCTGTGGGGGTGGAACACAATTACTAGAAAAACTTTACTTAACAAATGCAATCACTGTAAACTGATTCTTTGTGCCCTCAATGAATCCCAAACTAAAAAAAAAAAAAAAAAAAAAAAAAAAAAAGAACAAGAAATATAGTTTGTAATGCTGTAATGCTATGTTTCTCCAGATAGTGATTTCTCTGATGGATCCTGGCAAAGACTATTGAAAATTTCCTGGAATGTATTCATCATTTCAGATGTCATTAAGATCATTTATGACTCATGGGAGTAGGCAAATTATCAGCCTTAACATGAGTTTGGAACAAATTGATTTCAACCCTCATTGATGACTTTGAGGGGTTCAAGTCTTCTGTGGAGAAATGAACTGCAGATGTAGTGGAAATAGCAAGAGAACTGGAAGTAGGCGTGGAATGTGATGATGTGACTGAATTGCTGCTATCTTAGGATAAAATTTCAATGGATAAGGAATTGATTCTTACAGACGCGCAGAGGAAATGTTTCTTCAAGATAGAATCTACCCATGATGATGATGCTATGGACATCATTGAAATGACAACAAAAGATTAAAAGAAATATAACCTTAGTCAATAAAGCAGAGGCAAGATTTGAGAAGAAGTCTATTGTAGATAAAATGCTATTAAATAGGATCACATGCTACAGAGAAATCTTTCATGAAAGGAAGAATCAATGATGTGGCAAATTTTACCATCACCTTATTTTCAAAAACTGCCACAGCCATCTCAACCACTACCCTTATCATTTAGCATCCATCAACATCGAAGCAAGAACCCGCACCAGCTAAAAGATTAAAACATTCTGTAGACTCATATGATCACTAGTATTTTTTGCTAATGAAATATTTTTAAATTAAGGTGTGTATTTTTTAAACAATGCTATTGCACCCTTAATAAATTATAGTATTATATAAACAAGTTTTATTTGCACTTGTTGTAATTATTTGCCACCTGTAAGAAAGACTCAGACCCCACTTCAGGTATAAATCAAAAGGTATTACACCTGCTCAGGCGGGGTCCCCAAGCATATTTTGATTCCCAGAGCCATTAGCCAGTGATCTCCGTTACTCACCACAGATCAGGAAATGTTACTGACGGGTATCTGGCCAGTCTTTCAAAGGGTTTTTTATTGGCCTTATAAAGTTAACCTCAATTTCTTAGTGCAGTTTGGACACCTTTGGAAATGCTATTCCAGTCAAAGCCTTGGTAAAATAATCAGTGCTTTCATGATGTCCTATAGAACAAAACAGATTCTCACTGAACTCATACAAATAACTGTATTGTCAGGAATTAAGAATATTTACAAATAGCTTTTAAATTTCAGAGAAATTAAGGAGAGAGAAAAACACATGTTTTAGATTCTGCTTATGAGTTTATACTTGCTTAAAAAATTATAAATAGTTTAAAAGACAGAAAATTATTTTCTTGACTTCTGGAAAATAGAACATAGAAAGAATCAATAATATTTTAAATAAAAAGCCATTACAATCTAGCCCAGTTCCACCTAACTGATTTCTGTTCTGTTTGAAGTTAGGTTAGCAATACTTAAAGACAGTAGGAATAATATCTCTTTTTCCTTTTAGGGATAAACTTTGGACTCAGTTTTTTTTAGATGAATTAAAATTATTACTGATAATATATGGTAGGACTGACCAATGTCTTATATATTAGGACAGACTAATGCTTTACAAGTGAGGATAGACCAATGCTTTATAATTTAAAGGAAATACATAGTTAACTGGATTATATTTAAACATTTTTTATAAGTTGTATTTAACCTGCACAGACATTTTCTAAGTATTTTAGACCTTTTTTTAACCTTTGCTTTGCCTTTTATTTTTCTATACAACTATTTTGTTTTAGGACAAATTTATGACATTTTCACATCTATCTCTCCCCTATTTATTGGTTCTTTTTATTTTTAATTCCAAACTCAGAAAATGAAAATTGTATACAAAGTTTTAGTAAAGTTTTTCTAAAAGTCTGTGATGTTGGAGGAGTTAGGTGTTTAACTTAACCTTAAGATTCTATACAAACAGTGAGGGAGGGTAGTTAAACTTCATTTTCCAGAGGCGAGGAAGTTGTGGAATACAAGGGAGGTTGTATTTTACCTTTTACTTCAGAGGTGGAATTGACAAAAGTAGGTTCATTGTCAGAACCTGCTCTTCCCTGCATGTTCATTCCTTTATTGGTGGGCTGTTGTCACAGAGGACCACCCTGGGACCTTCCTGTTACCCTGCTGGGGCCTCCTCTCTGTGTTATTAGTACAGGAGGACTCTTAGGAAATGGCATCAGTCAGGCTGCTGGGGAGCACTCTCATCAGGGAACCAGAACATTGCAGGAAAACAGTGAATTAAAACAGACAGACATTTATACTAACAATATAGAGGAAGAAACCTCTCATTGCTGACAAGAACTAGAACTCAAGTGTTTCAAGGCATGGGATTTTGAGTTCTAGGGAATCTTTTTAAACTCTTTTATACTTTTTTTTTTTTTTTTTTTTTTTTCTTTTCTTCAGTTCACATTTATTCTTACACTTTCATATTTTCAAAACCGGAACCAGAACAATTTCTCATATATTTTTTAACAGGCCTATGGGTGATCTAACATCCCGGGGGCTGATAGGATGCCCACTTGTATTTTAATGGTGTTTTTGGTGATGGGTGTAAACACACATTTCTGGGAGCCTCTGACTGACCAGTAGGGTTGAGGATTTTCATGCTTCTAAAAATTTCTGACAGGCCAATTGTCCGGCAACCTAATGTCCCAGTCTCTTTGGCCTTCCCTCAGAGGTTCTACACAAATTATAACAATTGAATTTAACAAGCAGTTACATATTTTTCTGACAATTCACAACAAATAAGCATAGAAAATATACCATGAATAATTATATTAATGTCTGCTGACATTAGCTGATAGTAGATGTTAAAGTGGCTTACCTCCTCTGGAGGAGGACTTAACAGGTGAATTTAGGAGTGATCATCCGCCGGTCTCCTGAGGGGCTCCAGGAGATGTTTCTGGGGACCCTGGGATGTTTTCATGAGGGGGTGCCTCCCCTCAAAGGGACACAGCCTGACCCCCACCTGGAGGTCTCCTGAGGATCAGCAGAATAATACCAAGTGGCTGCTGTTTTTTGTTTTGCTTTGTTTTTGTTTTTGTTTTATTAAAGTAAAGAGGACTATTTTTTTTTTTTTTCCTTTAGTTCCAAACGAGTAATTAATCTTGGGTTTTCTGTTGCACCTTATCTCAGACTATTTGTAACATAGCAACTACAGTTCTTTGGCAGCCAAATGGAGGAAAGTAATTTTTAACAAACTTTGTAGTAACTCTTTAATTGCTGGAAGAAGGTTTCAACCACAAGTGGGCTATTTACACTACAATGTTAGTAAGATTTAACTCCCACCTGAAAAGCGATGTCAAGGGTCTGGGAGACATAGGGGAAATAAAAGAGAGTGTAACAGGCTAGTTGGCAGGGTGAGGCAGGGGGACAGAGTTGGTCTTTCACCAGGGGCTAAGAAATTCTCAATGGCCACCCCCTGGATGTAAATTGGCTCTTCTGCCCCAGCCACAACCAGTGGCTGTAGCCTGGGTTAAAACAAATTGTACATTGACACATTGGCAAACAACAAGAAAACAGAGATGTTGACACTCAAACTTGGAATAGACTAATCTTTGAAAGGAATTCTGACAAACCATTGGAAACAGCAAAAACAAATTTGACAAACAACTCACACACACTAGCCAAATGAACCGAAGACCCACCCTCTGTGAGTCCTAAGACAAGAAACCAACAGACTCATACTCTGTGAGTTTAAAGAGAAACTAACAGACTGGCCTCAAAAAAGACTGACAAGTTTTACACAATCTTACTGATATGAGAGGGAACTATCAAGAGATCAGAAAGACAGAAACAAAGACACAGTGAGTACTCACCCATGTGAGACTACCACAAGACCCCCAAAGTCTCACCCCTGTGAGTGTACCACAAGACCCCTAAGACTCACCCCTGTGAGCCTACCACAAGACCCCCAAAGTCTCACTCCTGTCAGTCTACCATAAGACCCCCAAGACTCACCCCTGTGAATCTACCACAAGACCCCCCAGACTCACCCTTGTGAGTCTACCACAAGACACCCAAAGACTCACCTCTGTGAGTCTACCACAAGACATCCAAAGTCTAGCCCCTGTGATTCTACCACAAGACCCCAAAGACTTGCCCATTTGAGTCTACCACAAGACCCCCAAAGTCTCACCCCTGTGAGTCTACCACAAGACCCCCAAAGTCTCACCCCTGTGAGTCTACCACAAGACCCCCAAAGTCTCACCCCTGTGAGTCTACCACAAGACCCCCAAAGACTCACCCCTGTGAGTCTACCACAAGACCACGAGACCAAGGATGGGGAGAAATGTCTCCCTGCCATCTGGAAATAGACTGTGTAGTTGCGTCAAACTGTTCTGGTTGCCCCCCCCCAAAAAAAAAAAAACCCTCTAGAGACTATATAAACTTACCTGGGTGTTGTTGTTGTTGCTTTATCACCAATTTCAGAAGTTTTGGAAACCTATGCCCTAACTCCACACATCCGAGGACTCCAGGGGTGGAGGAACGTTTCCCCTGAGGCCTTCCCCTAGAGCTGTGGGGCAGATTTGGGCCTAGGTGGGAATCCAGGTGTGGCAGATCTCTCTGGGGCCTCCATAAATATTGTAATTATTTGCCACCTGTAAGAAAGACTTGGACCCCACTTCAGGTATAAATAAGATGGTGATTTATTGCACCTGCACAGGGGCCCACAGTGATTTATTACATCTGCGCAGGCGGGCCACCACCCAAAGGGCTAATGGCCCCGAAGTGAGGGGCAGGTTGACTTTTATACCATTTTTGTTGCCATGAAAGCAATCAGAAACAAAAGCAAAAATGTGGCAGTTAGCTGGGGTGGGGTTACAGTCGGGGGCTACAGTGTGGCGACTGCATGGTGTACTACATGGTGGTTGGCATGAAGAATTGGCATGGGGGCAACTAGGGGGTTGCAGTACCTTGGGAATTTTGCATAGGTCACTATTGTTTATCTATTGCTAGGAGGTTGGGGGAACTGGGAGAATTTCCCTGTTCAATGTGGGTCAGTTTTTCCCATTGTTTTACCTGTTGCTAGAAGTTCTTGGGAACTCAGGGAACTTCCTTGTTCTATTCTGAAACCTGCCTTTGAAATTAACCAGGGGGTAACAAGCGAGGGACCAAGGCTGAAACAGGCTAAGACAAACCTGGGTCTTTTAGGGGGCTGCTCTTTATTTCACACTCGGAAACAAACAAAAATTATGATTCATTTGACTGTGATATTTACTGTAGTGTGATGGTCAGAAATTTAATACAAAATATATCCTACTTATGTTTGTAATTGTATTATGATGTTCTTTTCCTCATTTTCATATTCATATGTAGTATCAATGATTATTACATAATAAATGTGCCTAAAGACTAATACTTGAATTGTGTTTTTTTCAAAACAGTCTAATTGCACAACAATTACAAATACAGAAAACTCTGCCAAATTTTATTCATAATTATTTTTATAGGAAAATGAGTACAAGCTGTAAATAAGATAAGTGGCTATCAATCTATTTCTCTCTATTTATGGCAGAAAATGGTCTCCAATCTAATGACATTTCAATGTCTCAGATTCCAAGTGTTTCTGGAAGCTTGAAAGCAAAGCAGTGCATTATTTACATTCATAATTTGCTTGCTTTTGAGCAAAATGACATCTGTGCAATTTTTTCTTTCCAAAACACATTAATTTTACATAGACTGAATTTGGAGATGAAAAATCTAATGCAGAATATCATTTCATTACCATACCTTCATATGAAAAATACTAAAGTATATATATATATATTCATTTATTTTCCGGTAGACACATCACGAATAAGCATATATATATATATATATATATATATGATAAATAAATTATTATATTGTATATATTGATTTATTTTCTGGTAGACACATCACAAATAAGCATACATACATGTTTATACTACAAACCACATGCCAGTTTTATAATCAACTTTCTTAAAGCATTTTTTAATTTTAGGTTTAAAATGGTAAAATCCCTTTTTTATTGGTATTCAACTCTATGAATTTAAACACATGAGGGGTTGTCTAAACACGTGATAGCACTATGACCAGGATACCAAAAAAATTCTTTACCTAAAATACTCATTCTGTCCCTCTATAGTTAAAGCATGCCCTCATCCCTAATGCTGGCAACACTGATTAGTTCTCTTTCTCTGTAAAGTTGCCTTTTCTAGAAATTCTTAATATTGGAATCATGTTGCATTTAACTATTTGAGATTGGCTTCTTTAATTTAGTGTCATGTTATTTGTAGTCACCCAGGCCAATAGCTAGGCCAATATTCTGCTCCTTCTTAATAGGGCACAGCATTCCCCATAATGGATATTTTAGGGTTTCATTGTTCATTCTGTTTGTTAAAGACAATGAGCCAATCTCCAGGTTGGGGGTAATAGATAATGAGTCTGTAAACACTTCATGTACAGGTTGTACTGTGACATAATTTTTGTTTCTTTCAGTGGAATTTCTGAGTCTCGTGGATAGTACATACTTGAATTAATAAGAAACTCCCCAACTGATTTACAAATTGGCTATTCTATTTTCTATTCTCAACAAAAACATGAGATACAGTTGCTTTGAATTCTTTCTGCCATTGATAACATTTTGTATTGTCAGGTTAAGTTTGTTTTGCCTTAACCATTCTAACAGGTAGATAGTAATGTGGTTATATCTGTGAGTTTTTCAAAACCAGAAAGCCAAGTGATGCATTCTTCTGTGAACAAAATAAAATACCCCTGATCTGTTATATATAACAGGGAAATTTTTTCATGTGCTTATTAAAAATGTTAATATTTTAAATTATATCAATGGAAAACACATTATTCATCCTAACATAAAATTTAAGTTAGACATGCCATTTCAAATGAGCTTAAGACATATTTTATTTTAATGATTAAAATATTTAATATGTTAAAGTTTTCAGAATGTTAAGTATTTGTATTACTCCTTTAGATAAATGGAGAACTGATCATTCCTTGCACATATTGAACAAGTTATAAGTCATCTTTGTCCAGTTTTTCTCCCTCACATCCAAAATCAGAGCAGAAGAATCAAATCAAATAATCAAATGCATGTATGGACAAGGTTTACATTCAGATTTCTTTTGTGTAAAAATATGTGCCCAAGGGTACTTATTTTGATACTAATGAAATGTGGTTTTGGAAAAAAGGGCTTTTATGCATTAATTATTCTTTTCCTATATAGAAATAGTTTTTTAAGGGAACTATTATTAAATAGTGGCTAAGACTAGAAAAATGAGTGTATCAGCCCTGGATTTTGTATCTGTTTGTAGGCAGTTATATTTTTCTTCAGCAATTGTAACACTACTTGATTCAAAATGTATAATAAAATATGAAAACCATTGCTTTTCATGGTTGTTCTCTGTCTTTAGTTATTAATGTAACACTTTTGAATGTTCCAAAGTAGCAGCCTTAAAATTAACAGAAAAAAATATACTGCACATTACATTCAGTGCTAAAATATGATTTCTGGAAGCTCTTGATGTTCTTTCCAATAGTATTTATATTATGTTTGCCTGATGAGAAAAACAACCAGTCACTTCAGTAAACAATCAGTTATCAGATATCGTACAGGGAAAGAAAAATTAGCAAACTGTATTCATAAATGTTCTCCTTCAAAATTTTGTTTTGTCATGAAAAGTAGATATTCTGAATTTTAAGAAATGCATTCAATCTCTGAGAACTATAATTTTCATAAATTTAGGATAAATTGCTATTTAATATAGTTAGTATTTGTAATGGAGGGATAATATTTCATTTACTTTTAAAGCAAATTTTTCATCTCACCCCATGTTATATTTTCATCAGATACTGTATTGATCACATTGGCTCTATAATGCCAGTATGTTCTCCTGGAATGACTAAGAGAGGGCACATTAGAACTTTGGGGCAATCTTCATATTTGTCATTCATATTCTAAAAAAGTGAATTTTGAAAAATTGCTCAAATTCTCTAAGATCCTTTAAGGATATTACAGAACTAATAACTGGCTATCTCTTAGTATAGGGTAAGTCAAGAATGTGCCTGCTTCATGTCTTTTTGAGACTCCTTGCTTGATTAGTTTTTACTTCAATCAAAAGACCTGTTGTATTTATTCTTATTCTTATTCTTATTCTTATTCTTATTCTTATTCTTATTCTTATTCTTATTCTTATTCTTATTCTTATTCTTATTCTTATATTTTCTTTTGGACATTTTTCCCCCCACTTCACTCCTGTAATCCCTTGGGCAGAGCTCACAGTGAGAGTCTGCAGGACTCCATTCTGATGGTTCTTTTTGTACCTCTAGTTAAGTGATTACCACAATTTTTTCCCGTCAGGGACCATTTTGTGCTTATTCCTCTCTTCTTAGCCATAAGACATTTGTCTGAAGTCATGGCCAAACCTCAGGGGTGTTACTATTTTGTCCCTGGAGCCAGCATTTTATATACACTCTAATTCTTTCTACTTTATCTTACATGAGCATTCTCTTGCTTGGAGCCCTGCATCAGATCAATCAAGAGTCTCTCAGGCAAATCGGAAGCCTTTCTAGAAACTATACATTTTATAAAGGAAATATACACTGTCTTGATATTTATTATTCCATCATGAAAACTTCATCTTTAGTGATGAATTCTACTCTTCAGCATCTGTACTTAATGAAATTACATGCTCCTTACAGTGGACCAGTGAGCTTTAGTATGACCTTTCTGAAGAACCATGAACATAAAACATTGCTTTCTTTTGCAAGCACTGAGATTCTTGTGCTCTGCACATATCCCAGCCTGTAGTATATTAGAAGTAATAGTGGGGGTGATAGTACAAACAGATGGATGATTAACACGCTCTGGTCCAGAGCTTCTGACGTAGGACACAAAGAGTATTAGTTTGCTCTATTTACAGACAGCTCCTGACTTATTTCAAGCAGTAATTTTAATAGATTTTTTTTTTTAAAAAAATGAGCACAAGATTAGGATGAAATCATGCAACTAGTTACCTATACTGGAGATGCAGCTGATCTTTTCAACACATTTGTGAGTATCTCCATTGTCTGTCACACATGACCTCAACCAAAGATGAGCTAGCCTATTCATTCAGGAATTTACTTCATTCATTGCCAACAGCATTCCCTGGCTGAGAAATTAAATTCTTCCCAGTGGTTTGTATTCTTAATTTTTAACAGAAACAAGTGTCATATTTCTCTAGATTAAGGAAAATATTTTCAATACAAAAATCTATACATTTTTAAATATTCTATTCAGTTATATATGACCTAATAATAATTTACTGATCACACAAGAACAAAGGCTATTATATCTAGGAATAACTATAACTGATAAACAGCAATTTGTTTGTGGTTAAAGTATTTGAAACCTTTTATTTTCGAAAACAGTATCAAATAACAGTGCACAAAACAACAAGAAAATACCAAATAAATAAAAAATTGTATTAAAAATTAGTAAATATCACCAGGAAGAAGAAAATATGTATAATTCTGAACAAGAAGATTAACTCAGAAAAAAATCAGAAATCACTTACTGTGTAAGGACCTTTCCTCAGGGCCTTAATATGCTTTCTCCATTTGTCACTTTTCTACTTTTTTTATTGTAAACCATACATTTTAATTTCTTTCTTCTTTCTTTTTTTTTTTTTTTTTTAGAGACAGAGCCTCACTTTATTGCCCTCGGTAGAACGCTGTGGCATCAAAGCTCACAGCAACCTCCAACTCCTGGGCTTAGGCGATTCTCTTGCCTCAGCCTCTGGAGTAGCTCAGACTACAGGTGTCCGCTAGAATTCCCAGATATTTTTTGTTGCAGTTTGGCCAGGGCTGGGCTCGAATCCACCACCCTTGGTATATGGAGCCAGTGTACTACCCACTGAGCACAGGCGCTGCCCCATACATTTGAATTCCATATTGATTGACATGAAACTACAATATAGATTCATCTATAAAATTAATATTTATACTGATTCTAATATTCTATTTTTTCTCATATTCTACTTATTTAGATTCTTTCGTTCATTTAAACTTAAGTAATTCCTTTTATTTGAAAAATCATCCTTTACTAATGTTCTCTTAATGTGTTATGTCCTTATATTCTTATATTTATTGCAGGTATTGAGCCATATAAGTTCCATATAGAAGGAAACTCAAAACACTTGCTACAATTTTTTTTTTTTTTTTTTTTTTTGAGACAGAGTCTCACTATGCTGCCCTTGGTAGATTGCCGTGTTGTCACAGCTCACAGCAAACTCAAATTCCTGGGCTCAGGCGAATATCTTGCCTCAGCCTCCAAAGTAGCTGGGATTACAGGCACCTGCAACAATGTCCAGCTATTTTTTTGTTGCAGTTGTCATTGTTGTTCAGCTGACTCAGGCTTGGTTCAAACCTGCCAGTCTCGGTGTATGTGGCCGGCACCATAACTACTGTGCTAAGAGTGCAGAGTCAACTCCTGCTTCATATTAATGATAGAGCACAGTTAGATTTTGCCTCCATTGAGCTATTGAAATCCTGACAAGCTATTGTAGATTTTCTATTCATTTTGCTATTATGGATTTCTAACAAGTACTCTATAATTCTTTAACAATCCTAATCAAGTTCTTACTTACAACTGAATTTTTCCTCTTTTGTAATTCTGCCAACACAATGACATTTCAGATTTAAAAAGCTTCAACACAAACATCACCACAATACTCCAGAACATACTTTATCCAAATATAATCTGCTGTTTTCTTAGGTACCAAATTCTATAATGGTACTTTTAACTTTCTGGTTATAAAATAATTTGAAACCAATTTTGATTTTTCCCTGTACCCCTGATCCTTACTATTTCCAACTAACATACCTTATAATTTCTACTTAACAACTGTAGAGTTGCTTCTGGTTTTAATTACTCAAACTTCCTCAAGCCCAGCTGTTAGATTACTTTATTTTAGCCATGTTCATTAAGGAACAAAATGGTGTGTGCTATGAACAATAGCAACATATTGCTACTTACAATTCTTTGTTCTCCTTTCTCTGATTATAAGGCAAGGTATTTTTACTCTGAGTTTATATTTCTCTTTAGTATATAAGACCTAACATACTGATGTTAACTTTCTTTAAACAAAAGCATCAGTTGCTGGTGTTTAATATGATAATATGTAAAAAAGAGCCTGTGTTTGGACGGCCCCTGTGGCTCAGTGAGTAGGGCGCTGACCCTATACACTCAGGGTGATGGATTAAAGCCCAGTCCAGGCCAAATTGCAACAAAAAATTAGCCAGGCATTGTGGTGGGTGCCTATAGTCCTAGCTGTTTGGAAGGCTCAGGCAAGAGAATCGCCTAAGCCCAAGAGCTGGAGGTTGCTGTGAGCTGTGATGCCATAGCACTCTACCCAGGGTGACAAAGTAAGACTCTGTCTCAAAAGAAAAAAAAAAATCCTGTGTTTGAGTTATTTCTCAATATGTAACAGAAAAATAAGAGAGCATTGTACTATAGTCACCCCATAAATAAGCCTCAGCTCTTTCTTATAAAAATTTATCATTCATCAAGTCAAAGTGGGACCTAGATAGAAGGACTTTTTATTTTTTCCTTTTTATTTTCTTAGAAATACATCAGAGAACTGAGGTTCTTTACAAGGCATAATATCAGAAAATTATTTAGAAAAATATATATATAGTGTATATATCTGTTGTACAACATAATGCTTTCAGACACATAGTGGGGAGACTAAATCAAAGTAATAAACGTATCTATTACTCCACATTCTTATGTGATGAGAACGTTTCAAATCCACTGTCAGCATTTCTCAAGTACATAATCAATCATCATTCACTATAGTCACCCCGTTACACAATAGATCTTCTGAAATGAGTTCTCCTGCCTAACTCAAACTTTTTATCTTTAGATCAACATCTTTTCCTACCAGCCCCCAACTTTTGGTAACACTCTTCTCCTGTGTGTGTCTGTGATGATGACTCTTCTAGACTCCATGTATGAATGAGGCCATCCTGAACTTGTCTTTCTGTGTCTGGCTTATTTTATTTTTTACACTGTCTCCCAGTTACATGAGCATTGTTGCAAATGACAGGATTTTCTTCTCTTTTAAGCCAGGCTTTTCTTTTTATACATCACTCAAGTAATTACATGTTTGCAAGTTAAACTTCTTCCTATATGTAATATTTAGCTACTCAACAGGCTGAAGCAAGAGAAGTTCTCAAGACCCAAAGTTTGAGTGGATGCTTCTCAGCCTATACCCATCTTCCTATACCATTCTGCCACTTACATGTTAAAGTCTATCTCTCTACAAAATGTTTTCTGATTTGTCAGAACCTGTGCTAAAGTGATTTCTCTATTTTCTAAAACATAAATTATTCTTATTTTTCACTCTTGTAGGACCCATAGTTTTCTACCTATGTCATATATGTGTCCATAACGTATCAACCATTTTAGAAGTTTAAATATTGAAAAAGGTGTTTGTATCTAAATACTGTTTATGTTTCTCATGCTGCGTTTAGTGGACACCAAATAAAATGTGAATAATTTTTATGGTTTTAAAAATCTTAGAAATTAAATTGTAATATTAGTTATCTAAGATCCAAAACCTTTATTTTCATTGTTATTTTTTTTTCACACTGAGAAGTAGAAGGGACATCTGAAAATATCCCTCTGAAAAAAATAGAGAATGTAATGAATGTTCATCAGAATAAAAAGATAATTACTAACATTTATTTCCCATTTTAAAATATAAGAAGTGAAACTGACCATTATTTTATTTAAACACAAGAGAAGAACATGCACACAGTCCCTTGGATATAGCCTTATTTGCAATTTAATATTGTACAATTGAAGGACCAAGATTAACCATGATTAAATTGGCCTTACATTATAATTTGAATTTTATGCAATATGACACAAAGTATAAATTATTTTCATAGTGATGAAAATTAAAAAAAATTAATCATAAAATATGGTTGACAAATGATGCAGTTGGTTTTCCTAGTTACTTGTTTGACTCCTCAATAGAGACTAGTTTTGATTGTTCATGTTACACACTAGACATTTATTGAGAACTCATAATTTCAGCCAGAGGAAATCAGAACAGAAATCATCTGTGAAATGTTACTGGTTTTATAGGTATAAGAATCCCCTCTGGTTTTGTTCAATTGTGAACATTGAATTGTTTTAAAATAACATTCTGGCACACATACTTGGCAATAAATGTCACAAAAGTAAAACTTCAAAACAGAGCCATCAGAGTTGTCAGTATATGGCAAAGAAAACACACAAGAACAATAATGAATGCCACTCAACAGGCACCACCCAGGTCAACATGAACACAGCCATAAGGTGCTAATAGATGGAGGTTATGAAATCTTACCAAGTTGTTTGTAGAACTCTGCCAACCTGAGCACACGGTGGCAAGTTTGCCAACTTAATTGTCAGATTTTGTATGATAATAGCTCTCAAGGTCACTGCAGAAAGGGTTCCAAAATTGGTTTGAAGTGCAGACTAGGTGCTGGCCTTGGAGCATAGTTTTCCTTCCTAAGGGGAGTACTTTGAACATGGCTGTGGAGAGTGTACAAAGCGAGGATACCGCAGTGTTTTGTATAGAATGAGATTGTTTCAGATCTCATACCTCCACTATCTGTTGTTGTTTTTTTTTCCCTTATTGGTTCTTTCTGTCCTCTAATTCTGGAAATCTGGTAGCAAAACCAACAAGACGTTTTTAAATTGTCTATGCCAAAGCCTCCTGTAGTAAATAGCCAGATGTTACTCTGTTGGCCTACATTAGTCATAAATTGTCAGTCTGAAGATGTGTTAGTGAAACATCTGCTTTTACTTTAATCCCTTGAACTGCTAGTTTTCTGGCTGAAGAAACTCAGCATGAGTAGCCACACTGAGCAAGCTCATGGGATTTATGGAGAGTAAGCCTTAGTTGTCACGGATGATAATGTATTTCTACTCCACCACCAGCATCTTCATTACCCAACATTCCATTCTTTGTATCATTGTATTAACTGTGCTGTTTTCCTGAGTATAATGTAATCATTATCTACAGAAGATTTCTGTCTTGGAGGTGCACACATGCCGTCAGTCATTGCTGAAAACCTTAGAACAGTCTCTTCAGAAATTTTAAAGCCTGAGTTGACTCTGAATTTTGTCTTAAGAAAAATTGATCTTCCTAATTCTTTGTTTATATCAGTAGCATTTATAACTGTTAAAATTTTATCAAAAAAAAAAAAAAACCATGCAATATAATACAATCTGTGCTTATCATTCACAGTCTGACAATTAATTTTGCAAATTCATCTTTTCAAAAATGCTATGCACATCATTGTTGAATATCACTATTGTCAGCGAAGCTATGTGCCAACAACAGCAATTGGGCCGCTGTTCAAAGGAGTATTGGAATTGTTTTTCTGGAAGGAAAATAATCAGAGCTGTTGTCATACGAAGTCTGACAATTAAGTTCATGAAATTGCCCCCAGGGTGCTTATGTTGGTAGTACTGCACAAAAAACTTGGTAAAGTTTCTTTCTTTTTTTTTTTTATTATTAAATCATAGCTGTGTACATTAATGCGATCATGGGGCACCATACACTAATTTTATAGACCATTTGATACATTTTCATCACACTGGCTAACACAGCCTTCCTGGCATTTTCTTAGTTATTGTGTTAAGACATCTATATTCTACATTTATCAAGTTTCACATGTACCTTTGTAAGATGCACTGCAGGTGTAATCCCACCAATCACCTCCCTCTCCCCCTTCCTCATATTCTTAGATTATAACTGGGTTATAGCTTTCATATGAAAGCCATAGATTAGTTTTATAGTAGGGCTGAGTACACTGGATACTTTTTCTTCCATTCTTGAGATACTTTACTAAGAAGAATATGTTCCAGCTCCATCCATGTAAACATGAAAGAGGTAAAGTCTCCATCTTAAGGCTGCATAGTATTCCATGGTGTACATATACCACAATTTATTAATCTGCCATTCAATCCTATAATTCCTCTACTAGGTCCAGAAGACCCAAAATCACATTATAACAAAGATATCTGTACCAGAATGTTTATTGCAGCCCAATTCATAATTGCTAAGGCATGGAAAAAGCCCAAGTGCCCATTGATCCATGAATGGATTAATAAATTGTGGTATATCTGCTTCTCTTCACAGCAGTACCCTCTGTCTCAGCTGTAGCCCCAGGACAGTAGAGTGTGATGAGGAATCTCTCCCAATAAAGTTTGTATATGCTACTGCCACCTAGTGTTCATTGGTTTTTCCTTTTCAATTCTGACTAAGAAATCATGTTACTGACAAAACCATTAAACCTACTAATGGCAGAGCAGGTTAAACCTACTAAAGTCTCTAGGGTTAACCAGCTTATTATTATTATTTTATACCGCTTTATTGAGGTTTGACTGAAAAATACATACTTATATAATGTACACAACTTAAGGAGTCAGGAGATAATTGAAACCAGTGACAACATTGCTACAAAGTCCGACGCAAAGATGTAGAGAGGAACGGCTGTTTTCACAGGGTTGGGGTCATGGAGAGGAGAAATAAGGTACTGATGAAGGGCACAAAGTTTCCCTTAGGCAAGATGAATCAACCACATTATTTTTATGTCATCTTTTAACTAGATTTTTCTTTTTTTCTTAAAACGATCGTTCACTGAGTGTTGGCTTTTCTAATAATCACTGCAATATATACGGACATATGGTCAGTGTATAAAATTTAGAAATTCTGAAAAGTAAGAATAAGAATAAAAGTATTCAGAGTAAAGCACTATGATAGTATGCCACATTAAAAAAATAAAATAAAAAAATAAAACCCTGATGCATTGAAAAGCTCACTTTGACTCAGCTGGTGAATGCTTTCCAAAAACATCATGGCTTTTCAATCTGCCACATTCAAAGAGGATATGCTTATTTTCCAGTATTGACCAATGTAAATTAAAATTTAAAAAAATGATTTTTAGTTTTATGGCTAAAAATGGAATAGCATTTTAATATATATTTCATTATGAACTAGCAAAATTAATAGAAAATTTTATAGAAGCTTAGGAAATCAACACTATTGGGTAGATATTTGTCAGTCATTATCTCAGCATTGTTCATATAGGCTAGTAGGATCTTACTACAGATTTAGTATTATAATTTTATATATTGAGGTTTTGAATCTATGTATTTAATAGTCTTGTAGCTATTTTTTCTTGTAGTTTTTTTTTCATTTTTCCAAAGTATTTAATCAGCAAGCAATGAAATTTTTTTGCATATATCTTTTAATAGAGATAAATATCTTAGTCAATTTGGGCTTCTATAACAAAACACCACAGATGGTTGGCTTATAAATATCAAGTATTTATTGCTCAGAATTCTAGGGGAAGAGGAGTCCAAGATCAAGGTGCCGGCAGCTGTAGTGTATGAGTAGGGCACTCTTCCTCATAGGCAGCACCTTCTCCCTGCGTCCTTACATGAAGAAATGGACAATGGACCTCTTTCATAAGACCACTGTGCTCATTTATGAGGGCTTGGGCCTCATGACTTAATCACCGCCCTAAAATACCACCTCCTAATCCTATCACTTTAGGAGTTAGGATTTTGATATATACATTTTGAGGGATCACAAACAGGCTGATTGTAGCCTTGAATGCCTTTATTATATAGGACTTTGTATGCTGGTTTATTTATTTTTTTCATATTGTGGTAAAATACGTATAATGTTTACAATTTTCACAGCAGTTCAGTAGTGTTAACATTGACATTGTTGTTCAGCTATCATACCGTTGCCGTACATCTCCAGAACATTTTCATCTTCCAAATTGAAACTCTTTATTCATTAAGAAATAAGCCCCCCCTTGCCTGTTTCCCTCAGCCTTTGGTACCTATTGTTCTTTCTGTTTCTAAGAATTTGACTACTGTAGGTCTTTCATTAAGGTGGAATCATGCACTCACAGAGACCCCCTTATTCTGACTCTGGTCAACTTCACCTACTTCTTAGTGTGATCCCTGGGCCTGTTCCAGCTATCATTTAATATCTCCTAGTTTGATGCTAGTATTTAATGCATACTGGAAACTTTCTTCTTTAAAATCTCAATAGGGAATTACTTTAATTAATAGTTGAAATTAACTAGTCTAGTAGTGATTTAAGATGGTAGCTAAGGACAAAAGTCCTATATCATAAATACTACAAAATAAAGGGTATGGACCCTAATCATTTACTTCATCAGGGAACAGGGTTATGTTTCTCCAATGCTGTGGATAAAAAATCAACAGTCCAAGAGTCAGGTTTCTCACTGTATACACACACACACACACATACACACACGCATACACTCACATATATGTATAAAGATATGTGTATTACATAAATTTATATATAAAACGTGACATTTGTTATGCACATATTTATATATCATGTAATATATTATATACTACATAATTGCATTATTTATATAACATATAAAGTAATTGCTAAGAAAATTATATTTCTATTAAAATATATATACTAATTCAAGTTAATGTTTAAGTTCCCTTCTGACAATGAGTCTATATGTTTTATAATAAAGTGTTCTCTTCATTCTTAAAATTTAGAAATGTTATTGTGAGAATTGGTTAAAGTTTCTTTTATACTTAATTTCTTCTGTGTTAAATGACAGTTCCCAGGAAAACATGGTCTTTTGTTGTCAGTACTTGGCTCCAAGTTAAATTTAGAGCTCAAAGCATTTGAATCAATTGTCAAAGTCTACAATTCCCGGCAGCTTTATCCTGCAGACACTTCCTATCCCTTTGTGGAAAAGTAATGCACTGAAGTATGAAGGAGGCCTCTGGGTCAAATGCTTATGTTCTGTTGAAGATTAAAGGATATATACTCACTACATATGTAGCATCATAATACCTTCTATTCTTTGTTGCCATTAATATTATTAAACTTTCCTATCATTGCCTTAGACATAAATAAATTAGATTCATTTGCTTCTTGTAGAATTGGTGATCATTTTTTTCTAGTTCATTATCTATATGTGAACATAATACAATACATAATATTTAAAAACTGAAATAATATAACAATCAATAATTGCATATCTGTAAAATTACTTTCAAGGAGAGATTGTTGTTCCTCAACATTCAAGTCTATAGATAATATGCAAAGCTGGGAAAAAAGTTAAACCTTTCTAAATTAATCAACCAATTCAAAATTTTCTTTTTTATTCAAGAAACACCAATTCAAAATAGCTAATGTATTTAAGGCGAACAGCATAGATCACATATTGAATTTTTAATCATATATAGATGATTTATAAGAATAAATACCAATTAACAAACAAAGCATAAACCAACTTTCATATGCTTTGAAATTTAACTGAGTATAAATAAAGAAATAAAATTAATTTAATAAAATTTATGGTACGTAACAGATTGGAAGAAATATAGAAAACACAAACTGACCCAAACATTGATAGATGAATTTTATCTGAGAGGAATGTGTCTACAAAGTGACAATAAGACAAATCGATATGATACTCAAATTACTTGACAAGAATGAGGCATACATTACAGATTTCTTGTGAGGATGCAGTCACCACTTTTCAAAAAATGTTTTGTTCTTTTTTTTTAAACTTTACCAGAAAATTTTTGTGGTAAGTTTTTGGACTAAGAATAGAAGGAATATTTCAATTCATACTTTAAGGAATCATAGAAGTTATATAAATATAAATACTCCACTTAATTTTAACTCTAAGGTAAGAATAGAGGATGGTAATCAAATTAATAAAATATACCAATTTCCATCGTTTTAACTAAGAAGAGAAAGAAATGCTTTGGGGAAAAAAACAATAGAGAAATCAATGGTGACTGAGAGAAAATACCAAATCATTAAGAAAAATAGTTCAGAAATCGAAACATTAAGTCATACTCAATATGATCGTGGACAAAATAAAATAAAATGTTTTAGGTTTTGTTTTTGAACCCAGGAGCAATATCTACACAGACACATGGCAGGTGCCACCTGCTCTATGGAAATTTTACTAGAAGCAGAAGAAACGCATTGGTCAGAGCAAACCTAATGTCAGTGCCAGTTAGTAATTCATAACGGAAGTTCATGAGCACAGTAAAAATAGAGTGTCAATGTAAGAATGAATATAATGACTAGACTAATTTATTCACAAAGAATCACACAAGCAGGGAAACTCAGAGAGAGAGAGAGAGAGAGCAGAACGCATGCCAGATCCAAGCTGTTATTAGAAGTGGCAGACGTGAAGGGGGTGATTAAAGAAACAGTAACACTTGAAATAATTTACTGTGCAAATTTCAGTACCTGCATTTTTTTCAGTCTGTTAGTAACTCTTTCTATTAGAACACCGTCATAGAAGAGGAAAGCTCTAAAATACGTTAGCTCTTTATAGCCAGGCAAACCAAGGATATAAAGGAGTCATTGACACAAACAAGTGTAATCTTTCATGAACTGAAACCTCTTGGTTGCACATTTCTTCCATTTATACTATTGAAACTTTTACATCTATGTCAGTTAAAAGGAGTTATCAACCCTAACAAGCTACTTTTCTCTTGTTTCACAATCCACATAAACCTGATTTTATGTAATCAAGACAGAAGTGTATGAACATTAATTTCAATTAACTAGCAAACGTAAAATAAAAATTGGTCGAAAGATAAATTCCAAAACCTCAAAATGAATTTCATGTTTCAGGAATGTAAGATATGATTTTGTGCCATACGTATTTATAATTTGAGATGGATAATTGTAACCTACAAAATATATTCTTCCCTGTGGTGGTTACTTTTATGTGTCAACTTTTCTGAGCCATAGGATGACTGGATAGCTGGGGAAATACTACTGGTTGTGTCTATGTGGATGTTTCTGGGAGAAATTCACATTTGAATTGAACTAACTAAAGCAGATAGCACTCATCTACCTGGATAATTATTGTCCAGTTCATTGAGGTCCTCGATAGAACAAATTGGTGGAGAAAGGTTAACATTTCTTTCTGACTGACTGAGCTGAGACTTCATTCTTACTCCCTTAGTTCATAGGACTTTAAAATCAAATTGGAATCTATACCATCAACTCTCAGGTCTTCCAGTTACACCACTGGGTTTCCTGGGTCTCTGATTCACAAATGGCAGGACATGCTACTTTTTGACTTCAAAATTATGTGAACTAATCCCTCCATAATAAGTATATTTATAATAAGTATGTGTCGTCAAGTACATATCCCCATGCAGCAATGCAGAGCCTTGAAAAATGTGGGTGGAGGAAGGAATCTTTGGCTGGATCACATTCAAAGCTTAAAATTATTATACACATGTATATTATATTTCAAATAATAATATTGTGTTGTCTTTCCTTAAACAATACAAAATTTTAATTATCTTAGAATTTGAAAATAATATACCCTGCTGATCACAGATTTGGCAGAAGGTTCTTCTGCTCACATGACTCTGGAGGCCACTGCTGTACTTTTGTTACTGCCAGTAGGGAAATTTCTTACTGTAATTTGAGTTATGTACAAGTTGAGGCTTTGGAATCCCAACAGAAGAACTGACTCAGTGAAATCTATTTTCTAAAATTGGTCAGTGTGTTGTGTTAGAACTAGCTGGAATATCCAATTACTAAAGGCTGATCTGTCCTTGCTAGCTGGGCTGGGGAGCAGACCTGTGAGGTCCAGCAGGAGTCCTGTTCCTGACAGGACGAGGCCTTTGTGCCCCTCAGCTTGCACTTGGGCATTCTGTCCTAGAAATTCTGAACAGTGCTAATCTTCAAAGAACAACACACCTACAGGGGAAATGTAGCTATTTCACCACTCAAGGATAAGTATTTCAGCCCTCCGATAAGCATTTATTGACCATGGTCTTATGGCTGTTTTCGTTGCTGTTGATGGAATTCTTTCTTTAATGTTCATACCTCTATGAGGTAACATGGTCATCACACTATGCAGCTCATAAAACCTCAACTTCAGGAACACAGTTGACACAGCTCCCAGACAATACATCCTTAAACCCATCTATGATTTGTGTTAAGTCTTCCTTGGCTGGGTGTGGTGGCTCACACCTGTAATCCTAGTACTCTGGGAGGCTGGGGCAGGTGGATTGCTTGAGCTCATGAGTACAATATCAGACTGAGCAAAACTCGAGACCTTGTCTCTAAAAAACTAACTGGGCATGGGCGGTGCCTGTGGTTCAGTGGGTAGGGTGTTGTCCCCATATACCGAAGGTGGTAGGTTCAAACCCGGCCCAGACAAACTGCAACAAAAAATGGCCAGGCGTTGTGGCGTGCACCTGTACTCCTAGCTACTTAGGAGACTGAGGGAAGAGAATAGCGTAATCCTAGTAGTTGGAGGTTGCTATGAGCTATGACACCACAGCACTCTACCAAGGTTGATAAAGTGAGACTCTGTCTCTAAAAAAACAAACAAACAACAAAAACTAAGTAACTAACTGAGTGTTGTGGCCGCCTGTAGTTCCAGTTAATTGGGAGGCTGAGGCAAGAGGGTTGGTTGAGCCCAAGAGTTTGAGGTTGCTGTGAGGAATGACACACACAGCACTCTACTGAGGGTGACAAGGTGAGACTCTGTCTCAAAAACAACAACAAAAGCCTTCACTTGGGCTGCCCCAGCACCAATGGAGTTCAGCAGGGATACTATCAGAGAACCATTGCTGCGGGACTTGACAAAACTCCCACAGCTATCGTTGGCTCGCATGCTCATCATTGGCCTTGCTGAAATTTCCTGCATTGCACAGCAGTTTTAAAACCCTCTCTCTAGGGTGATGCCTGTGGCTCGAAGGAGTAGGCCGCTGGTCCCATCTACCAGAGGTGGCAGGTTTAATCCCAGCCCCAGCCAAAAACTGCAAAAAAAAACCTTCTCTCTAGTCTTTCTTATTTCTCTTTTCATTCAAGGTCAGAATTCAAATGTGTTTAGATGGCTACAATTTCTCTCTAACTTCTTACACATTTACGCCATCCTGATATTGCTTTTTGGATTATTAAAGACAGTACAAGAAGGTCATACTAATAATCCAATTTTTGTATCTTGATAGAAATGAAGATAAATACTTTTTCCAAAATGACTAACTTTGAGAGGTACAGACCTAGGACTGCATTCATATCTTCTAAAATGGAATAATGTTAAGTTTGATCAACTTACTCATTGAAACAGTAAATTCTAAGAGAAGGTACTGGTGAATAGAACCTCAAAATCTCTATGTAGATTGAGATATTTTCTATCTCTTCAAAATGATTAGACTTGAGATGACAGCATGTGGACAGGAAGACTCCATGTTTGTAAAGGTGTGTAACTTTGCAGCTCTAAGTACAATGTGTATATATATATATTTACATTTATTTATGATAAGTTTATCTTTAGGTGTTCATTCAAACATTCCTGTAAAAATTATTACATTTCTACCATTATTGAATTATATAATGTATCTTTTTAACAAATTTACAATTTCCTGTCTTACTACAGTACCAGATATGTAAGACTTCTGCCAGTTATTGAAATAGTTCCTTTTAAAATGAAATAATGACATGTTCTGTTTCATTTTGTCATCTAATTAAAAAGGAGAGGAACTCATTAGGGTGCTCACCTAACATCTATTAAAAATTTCCACATGAGGGCAGTGCCTGTGGCTCAGTGAGTAGGGTGCCGGCCCCATATACTGAGAGTGGCCGGTTTGAACCCCACCCCTGCCAAACTGCAACAAAAAAATAGCTGGGTGTTGTCACGGGCACTTTGGGAGGCTGAGGCAAGAGAATCGCTTAAGCCCAAGAGCTGGAGGTTGCCATGAGCCATGACAGTACGGCACTCTACCAAAGGCGATGGAATGAGACTCTGTCTCTAAAAAAAAAAAAAAAATTTCCAAATGGATGTAATATGATATGTACTTTCCTTATTCAAGATGAACGATTTCAGAGAAACCCAGCAAGTTTTATTATGAATTTATATTTACTAGAGCCTGCTTAGTTCTAGAGAGCTATAGTTATAACAGTGTCAGTGATTTAAGATAAGCCACATATGAAGTATTATGTTTTAATTATAATATTCTTTAGCCCAGTTATGCTCATATTCCAACCCTAATGCTTCACCAAAATTATTTATTAGTATTATGTAATAGGAACATTTGTTATAGATTACTTCTTGTGACTTGGCATTTCATTAAACAACTTGAAAATTCTGTTCTATATGATAATGCACATTTCAAATGAGAATAAATTCTCATTGAAAAGAAACATGTAACTTCTATTTATCAATATTATCAATAATTTAGCATATGAAACATCATATTGATTTTTTTAAGTCAATATTATTTTTTTGATATAAATAAAATGGTTCCCGGACTAAGGGCTGTAGCATCTTTAGACTACATTAAATATTTAGCAGATAGATGAGGATTTACAACAAGGAAATTGAAGATAGTAGTCATCATGTTGGTGAGGCCTGATTGAAACCTGAAAATAAATTATAGGTTTGTTCTTTCTTTCATATTTGATTTTTAATCTTTACATATTTTGTAATTATCGTAAGATGCATGTTGGAAAAAAATCAAATATAAGAAAAAATAATTTGTAGGGAGATAATTCACAGAAACCTAAGTTGTTTATTAGGCTAGATCAATAAGTCACTGTGAATTATTACTAAACATCTTCCCAGCCATTAAGTACAGGATCTTCTAGGTGCCCAGTGCTACACTGAAAAACTTTTCTGATATTTATTTACAGCAGATTGCCATTTTATTGCGGTGATGAGTTTTTGTCTTCATTCATGAATGACTTGAGTTACTTAGAGCTCATCTGTGTTTGCATTTTTACTCCTCAGCATTTAAAAAATATGAAAGTATCTAAATCCATTAGCAAGCTTCAATTTATTGCTTTTTAGATTGTATTATTTTGAACAATTGATGTTGGGTAAATATCTATGAATTTACATAATGAAATCTATAAATGTAATAGATTAACTGCATTACCATGTTTGCTGTAGTAATTTACCTTTTCTTTTTAGATGGAAAGAATTTTTTTTTAATTTTCCAGTAAGAGATATTATTAATCTTCTTGAATCTATGGCTAAACATGTCAGATCTATTTATCACTAAAGATAAAAATGTCTTACACTTGAGCCTCTAGGGTAAAAATAGTGCCACATGTATTTCTAAAAGATTGCTTTGAATATAAATAGAAATGTAGAAAATATTTAAAACATCAATGGGAAATAAAAATGATTACTATACCATATTAATTGCAAGAACTGAAACAAAAGGTTATGTAGTTTAAAACATAAAATAAAAAATTATACTTAGCCATACCAAAGCATTATTTACCTCAGTTTTATGAGGGAAAACATAATTTTAAGGGTAGAAGGCTTTGTTTTTAATTAATGAGGTTGGAAAAATAACCATTTGTTGGCTCTATTATTCTCAAGTCACGCAAGAGTTAATCTATAGTATAATCACATTGTATTAGAAACTATAGTAAATTAATTTCAATTCTCTGAATTTGAGGAAACATATTCTCTTATTAAATAGTTGCAGATTCTGAATGTAATTAAGAAACTTAAACAAATATATATATATTATTTTCAGTTACGAATGACTAATTAAACACAAATTCGGGAAACATTGTAAAAGTATAAAATAATGTACAAATAAAATTAAAAAACAGCAACATAGGCGAGCAAGTAAGGCAGCAGCCTATCCAAATAGTATGGAGGTTCTGGAACACAGAGAATAATATTTTAATAATAAAATCCAACAGAGCCATATTCAGATGAAAATAAGAATCTCAAAAATGTCACTTTGTTCCAGTCTGACTTCATATGCCGTCAGTGAAGGTTAGGAATGCTGGGACACACAGGTAGTGAATTAGAGAACAGTAGAACACCTTTAGTGAATCAATGCTCTAGAGAAAATGTTTTCTGGATTAAATACATATACAGCATTTTCAAGTAGAATTTATGATAACGTGATCTTGAGATGAAAAAATATTATAGTACTAAAGGGACTCAAACTACCACTGGAGAAAAACAGCTTGCATTTCTAAATCTATATGATCTATTTTTAAAAAGTCTGTATCTGTTATCTTGAAACACAAATTACCACAAATTTAAGTATGTTAAAAAACATCTACTTATTCTATTAAAGTTTTGTAGGTCAGAAGTCTAGGAGGCTACGGTCTCAGAAGTTAGTATTGGGTATTGGCCAGCATGACCCTTACCTGGAGTCTATGGAAACAATCTACCTCCAGTCTGCGTTGGTGATAGTAGAGTCCCGTTCTTACAGTTGTAAGATAGACATCTCTATTTCCTTTATGGTAAGCAGTTGGAAGCTACTTTGAACTGCTAAGGGCTGTCCATGTTCCAGGCTACAGGGCCTCCTCATAATTTATATATCTCTGATTTTCTCTTCTATACCCTTTTATCCCTTAACTGTTGTAATTACAGCTGGCCTACTAGCATAATTTCTTTATATGAAGGTAATTTATTACTAATAATTATATCAGCAAAGTACTTAGACAGATAAGGGGATGAGATTTACTTGGTGGCCATAATTCTACCTGTACCTAAAATGAACAACAGACATCCTGTTGCAAGTATCAGAATTCCTACAAATTATAGCTGCATCTATTTTCAAGTGAGCAGAGGTTTCATTGCCCAGAGGAAATATATTTGAACTATTAATATTATTGTTCTGTTGTTTTAAAATATCTTACAAGGGTATATGTGAAACTTAGTAAATGTGGAATGTAAATGTCTAAGCACAATAACTAAAAAATCGCCAGGAAGGCTATATTAACCAGTGTGATGAAAATGTGTCAAACGGTCTGTGAAGCTAATGTATGATGCCCCATGATCATATCAATGTACACAGCTATGATTCAATAAAAAAAATAAATAAAATATAAATACATAAGAATTATCTGATACTTTAAAATAAATTAGCAGTATAAATGATACACATATGTTTAATGATGAAAACTGTTCCTGTAAATGGGTAAATGACAAAATTTAAGAGGACTTTTAAATGTATAGAATCAGAGATCATTTAAAGATTAAGCCAGGCATGGTGGCTCACAACGTAATCCCAGCACTCTGGGAAGCTGAGGCTGGCAATCACTGAGATCATGAGTTTGAGACCAGCAAGACTGTGTTTCAAAAAAATAAAAAATAAAAAATAGCCAGGCACTGTGGCAGGCACCTGCAGTCCCAGCTATTTGGGAGGCTGAGGCAAGAGAATCACTTGAGCCCAAGAATCTGAGGTTGCTGTGAACTATGACACCAGGACACTCATATAAAGAAAGTGCCAAAAATGTATGCACATTTTAAGAAAAGAAAAATACTGTATTAAAATTTTAATACTCAGTATTTACCAATAACAAAAGTTAAATACAAGTCACATTGAGCATCTCTTGTAAAGAAGTCAAATGCGACTTCATTATTACAAATTGAATACGAAAGTTTCCTTTTGTATAATATATAAACTTTTTTTGGCATTCTCTGTATTTGTGACACACACCACACAGACACATGCCCATGCACACACACCTCTCTCACATAAGGAATGAATCAATTAAAGAAATATAGACAAAACTGAAAACCAAATGTGTTGGCACCAGAGAACAAGTCTACAGTTTTTGTTTGTTTGTTTGTTTTTTTACAGGTTCTGGCCGGGGCTAGATTTGAACCTGTCACCTCCCGCATATGGGGCTGGCGCCCTACCCCTTTGAGCCATAGGCACTGCCCTACAGTTTTTGTTTTGATTTTTTAGAATTTATTATCAACTGAAAAAAATGAAATGAGTAATATCTAAAACTAACTGGCAGTTCCAACAAATCTAATCATAATTTCAGAATGTGAGAAAATGTAATATTGTAAATAAAATGTGAGATGATAAAACATAAAATACTATATAAATGAAGGAGTTCTCAAGCATTCGGTCCATAAAATTCACTCAATAATCCTAAGAAATAATTATAAGAATCAATACTATTAACATTTTGTAAAATACCTATATTTTGTCTCTCATATAAAACAAATTTTATTGTTTTGCAATCAAATATATCAAAAGCAATCTGCACTAGTTGTTAAAAAGGTCAGTAGAATAAAATCAACAAGAGTCTCTGTAGTAATAGTTGACAAAGAAAAGTGAAGTATTTTTGATGTTTTCATAAAAATCTAAATTTGGTAAAAAAACATTTCACCTAGAAAAATGTTTTTATGAAGAATTTTTAAAAATTAAAGTGTTTTCAATCATGAGAAAATTTAGAATGCTTAGGGCTCAAAAGAGTTTTGGAAAAATGCATTTGATACTTTATCTCAGAAAAATACATGTATTAAAATAAAACAAGATGTTTGACATAGAAAAATGTGCAATACGAAAGTATATAATGTATAATCAAGTTTTACATATATTAAGATGATATTACCTGTTCTTAAGGTGGTTAGAATGCCTTACAGACGTACTGACATATTATGTAAAGTGAGAATATGATGATACTCGCATACATCCAAACTTCCAGCTATTTTAGTGAAACCTGGGAAGTAGTGAGAGTCATCAGACAGCCATAAAATTATACATTGTAATGATTTTTCAAGGGTATTGGTTTTAATTTCTGCCTAACTATAGATACCATGAAGTTCAAAAATTTGCAAACCTAGAAAATATATAACGGTTTAAGATTAAAATAGTTCAGGGTATCAATTAGAAGCCATTAAGTGATTCAAATAATTTATAAGCATGAGTTTGCAGGTGTAATGTTATCCCCCAACTTTAACAGATCTTACCCAGATTTATGGAGCACAGTACATGGAACGTAAGCTATTTATCGTGCAGGCCATGGGACAGAAATTCCAGAAGTCATTTTTCAGTCTTGGCATTCTGTTAATGGAAGCCGTGTGTACAAAAGAAGGACAGACCTTGTTCCACCAGACGAGAGGAGCTGCAGGTACGTGGCAGCCAGGCAAGAGTGCGCCTTGTGGTTTCCAAAACGTTATTTCAGAACACTCTTAAGTGGACTCTGGAAACTTGAATTTTCATTTCCAGGACATGCAGCATAAAAGGTATTGTGTTTGCTTCTGGGGAAAACAAACAACCAAAAATCAAGGATATTTATGGAGATCTAGCTGCCTACTATATTTAGAAATCTTCATACATTTTAAATTTATGATTTTTGAATAGAAACAGTAATGTATAGAATTATGAACAACCAGCACCTTATTTTTTATCATGGGAAAAAGACCACCTGTTTATGTGCTGAGGAGGATGTTTAACATCGGTGGAATAACATAGATAGTCGGTTGTGCTCCAGCAGCATTCCTTACCACTATAAACTGTGAAGGAAGAGAAGCATCTAGAGCTTTTTAATTTCCTGCTTAAATAAAACATCATCTTCTGGGCTATCTCCAAGATAGCTACCAGATGTGACTATTATAATAATTGGAGAGTAATGTAAGATCTGCTGTAACTTTCCAAGCTGCCATAAATCTTGTCACTGAACAGCTTTTACAACATTATAGTAAAATTATGTGAGATATAGTCCAGAGAGAAAGTGGTCACAAAATTTGAGATTTAAAATAAAGAGGAGAGTTTAACAAGTGGCAGAATGGGAAGCCTCAAACCCTCCTTCTCCCATAATGGAGATATGGATTCAACAAAACATGGACCAATTAGCTTTGTGAGAAACCGACAAACCAATTAATTGCAGCTCCGGCAGTTCTTTGAGTGCAATACCAGCTATATTTAGCTGGTAGGAAAGTCTTGATACTCATCATTGTGCCACCCTCTGGATCAGCACAGGAAAATAGAGAGAAAATGGTCAGCTCCCAATTTCTTCTTGTGAAGGAAATTAGAAGGCTGAAACTTTCATTCAATTTGTAGACTTTTTGGGTATCCAAACAATGGACTAGTTTCTGTTAGCTTGAATCTGAGGATTGATAAAAAGGGAACAAGGTTGAGGGTCACTGAGACCAAAGGGACAGTTTGGACAAGCATGGCACACAATAGCTGTAGTTTATTTCCCAGGATCGTTCACAATGAGCATGAGCAAATCGGCAACTCACAGCATTTCCTTGCAAAGGGAAAGAGTTGAGGGGTTTATCTGAGCTTCATTGGCCTCCTGAGGGATTGATTTAGGTCTCTCTTGTCTTGGAGCACCTGTCAGGACCTGCATATATCATAACATGGCGGCTGCAGAGGACAAAAGTGAGCAGTTAGCTGCCTCCAAGAGTCCCATGGTACGGAAGGCAAAAGGAGAGAAGCGTCATCGTCTCTTTGTCTGAACACAGAGAAGAATGAAATGTATCTAACGTTCTGGCTTTTCTGGGGACTTCTCCAGGCACTGGATTGTGCCTCACCTGATTTAGAACCCTGGTGGGACCCTGTATATTTGAGAAGACTAGAAGCTTCTAAGAACAAACGAGATCTGGGAAGCTTGAAGTAGCTCAAGAGAACCTGCCATACCACGGACACAACGCAGAAAAAAGAGTTTATGTAATCTTGAAAAGAGAAACTGGCAAACTCCTTTCACTGAAAATGGACATGCACAGATTTAAAGAAGATGCTTCTACAAAGTAGTGTTGAAAGCATACTGGACCCTCTAACACATCCAAAGAATGGGTTTGAGAGAATACAAGACTCTCTAGCCCAGCTGATTGTTGAAGGTCTTTGCACGTAAGAAACCGATCTGTAAAGACTGAGATGGTTCCCCACCCCCACACCAGTACAAAATTACCAGGAAACAAAGCCCTATTCAAGAAATAAAATATATTGACAGCAACTGACTCTAAATCTCATACCTCTAAGAGGGAGGCATCAGATTTACCTGGTAGACAATTCGAATAGTCTTCATAAAGCACTGAACAAGCTTAGGAAAACAGCACCACAAAAACAAGATTTTGTAGAGCAAACGTGTTAACCTTGAGGACGTATTAATAGTGTTTTAACATGTCCTAAAATTGCTAGTACTGCATACAAGTATCATTATAATGAACAGTAGCAAGTAATTTTCTATGAAATCTTCAAAAAGAAACATTGGCCTTCGGAGATATTATCAAAGTAGCCCTTCCTATCTCTATTTTGACAAAATCTCATTATAAGCATGCTATCACAGCTTCGGGGTCAATAGGGTACTTGTGAAAACATCAGAACTATTGTCCAATTCCCTGATGCGAAGTGTACCATTCTTACTTAAAACATGAATTAACCCATAAATATGTAAGATTAGTATATTCTAATTAAAAAACAAAATAAAAATAAATGAAGAAAATATTTATGAATTAAAAATGTCACAATAGAACCACAAGCTCCTCTAACATTATGCACTTGTCACCGGATATCCCCTGCTAATATGTGAATTAAGAGACCAAAAATATGTGTGGTCTTGTTGATTGTTATTATTTTTTTGTCAGTTTTGTAGAATGTATGTGTATTTTTACAGTAAAATTGCTATGGTTGATTTAACAGCGAAACTATAAATGACACCCCAATTCTGGAATCATGTAAGAAAATTTTATTAAAGACCATAATAAAAGGTATTATCAGTATTAATTCAAATAGAAGTATTCAGATGTAAAGGCAAATCTCTGAAAAATCATGAATAGAAAATTATCTAATATTTGTGTTTCTAGCAAATTTTTTTCCACATATTTTCATAGTTAAATAATTACATTTTCAAATGAAAGAGGCTCTGAAAATATTTAACATATGGAGTTCATCGATGAATTTCAAAGAATTCTATTATGCCTCAGTTTTCCCAGTACTGATACTTGTAGGATTGCTGTAGGAATCTGTGAGTTTCAAGTGTTCACTGAGCTACAGAGTTGCCCTATACCCAGATATTCTTGCTAGAATATACATTATATGTTAAGATTTTCCCTCATAAATTGTTGATCTTACTTTATTCAAAATTTTAGGTTAAGACTGAGAATAAGACTAGTAACTAGAAAATATAAAGTGACTGTACAAATCAGAAACAGTAAGCCTAGTACTAAATGAATAAAAAATCACCTAAGTAATAAAAATATATAACAAATGTGCATAATAAAGTATATATTTATTTTTCTTACCTGCATGTAAGATTGAATGTATAAGCAAACCTTCCTTCAGAGAGTAAAATAAAGAAGATATTGTTCTTGTGTATATTCAGATTAATATGAGGGTACAAATTGTTAGGTTACATTGTGTTTCTAAGGTAAAGTTCAACTTGTAGCTGAGCCCCTTGTCCCCTTATCTAGGAGTTTGCTGTATACTCTTAGGATGTTTCCATCAGGTGAGAGTTTGCCAATCATCCTCCTAACCTTTCCCCTTTCTCTCCTCCTCCTTCCCCCAACTTGAATATACTTGTATTTTTCTCTTATCTGGACAGATAGTTGTTTTTCTTTTGTTTTCAGGATAATATTAAGTAGTATATTGGATACTCGTATTTCCATTCTTGTGATACTTTACTAAAAAGCATGTGTTTTAACTCCATCCAGGCAAATACAAAAGATGTAAAGTCTCTTCTTTTTGTGGCTAAATAGTATTCCATGTTATACATATGCCCCGTTTACTGATTCATTTATGGGTTGATGGACACCGGTTGCTTCCGTATCTTGGCAGTTGTGAAATGAACCACAATAAACATTCTAGTGCAAAAGTCCTTTTGATAAAATGATTTATTTCTTCTGGGTAGATACCTAGTATTGGGATTGCTGGATCAAATGGAATGTCTACATTTAGTTCCTTGAGAATTCTACATACTTTTTCTCAAAGAGGCCGTATTAGTTTGTAATCTTGTCTCCTGCCCCTAATGGTCGAGTTTCCTCATCAGGGCGTTGAGTATATTACAGTTTTGTTTCATATCACTATTTCCTTCACAATTACTGAGAAGCCAGGCCACTGCCCTTGCATTTTAGTGGTTCATCAGATGCTGCAAGTGATTGGAGTAGCCAGACTTAGAATAATGGTCCTAGAAAAAGGAAGCAGGTGGATGTCAGATGAAAAGGTCAGCTAAAGGGTAGTGCCTGTGGCTCAAAGGAGTAGGGCATGGGCCCCATATACCGAAGGTGGCAGGTTCAAACCCAGCTCCCGCCAAAAACTGCAAAAAAAAAAAAAAAAAAAAAAAAGGTCAGCTAAGGAGAGTCAGAATAAATGAATTGAAGAGAATTTTAGGCAATGCATAATATGGATATAATATACATGGAAAAATCAAGTAATTCAGCTAAAACATGAAACTACAAAGAAAATAGAAAGATACATTTTCCTGGCTGTAGAGCTGTGATCTTTAATCAAAGCTGTGATCTTAACTGTGCCAAACAGCAGAGCATCAAGAACTTCCTCAGAGTGGTTTAAGAAAAAAAAATAAAATAAAATAAAAATTCTTCTACATAAATTTTCTTTCAATATACAATCAGTGGAAAAATATAAATATTGTGACTTAGAAATGTCAATTAATGAGACATAATAGGACTAGTTAATAGAAGTTTTGTAGAAACAGGTTGACAATTCAGAAATTGGATTAGTGGCTCCATGGTATCTCTTGGTGTGAGTTCCTTTCTGTTTGTTGTAGGTGAATTTCTTTCAGTGTCTTTGAGATTTGTGAATTTATAGTTTTGATCAAATTTGGACAATTTGGGATTTTATTCGAATATTTTTTCTATCTCTCCCTCTATTTTCTCTTACTGGAACTGCTACTATATATATGTGCTTGCTTAGACCCCCCATATGGCCTACTGCTTACTCAACCTCTGTTCATTATTTTCCATTCCTTTTGTGATTAATTTTGAATTATTTTCTCTTGCTGCTTCTTTATGCTAACCCATCTTTTCTACTATAGTATCTACTTGGTTGTTAATATTAACCAGAATATTTTTTATCTCAAATATTATCATTTTTTATCTCTAGCAATTTGATTGGCTTTTATCTTTCTTATCCATACTAAGTATCTTCGATTTACCATCTGTTATCTGAACAGACTAAATAGACTAGATCTTTTTTAATTTTCTTTTTTATTTCTTTTTCAATTTGAGTCTGTATAAATTATTTTCTTTTCCCCTCAGATGGGTTATATTTTCCTGCTTTCTTTGCATGCTTGGAAACCTTTGATGAGATGGCAAAGATTGTAAATTTTACTTCGTTGGTACAGAATTTTTTTTTATTATTTTAAGTACTATTGAGCTTTGTTTGGAATGCAGGCTTGAAAACTTAATCCTTTAAGACTTGCTTTGGAAGTTGTCAGATGGTACCAAGAACAGACTATTGTCTAAGGTAATAATAACTAAAGGAAAAGTCCTTCCGAATATTCTACCTAATGTCCATAAATCATGACTTTTCTAAGTTCTCTCTAATCCTTATGGATAATTCTGTTTGTAGGAAAAGGTTGGTCCCTTCCATGTGTGTGCTGATCTATATGCTGCTGAGTACTTGAGGAGAACTTTGGGTAGCTATTTGGATATCTATGTGCATTACTTTCTACTCTGACTTGCAAACTCGAAGATGCCATAAACCTCCAGAAGCTGACCACGTAAGGGGTTGTAACAATCTAGTTCACATGTAGAGGTGGTCAACATAAGGAACTAGGCCTACCATACTGATATGTACATGTGGTGCAGGTTCTATCTATGAAAATTAGGTCAACGTAAGGAGGTGGTCAATGTAGGGAGGCCATCAACTATGGAGGATGTTTTACTGTGTTGTTTTCCAATACTTTCATCTATGTCACCTCATTTAAGGAATCTCTCAAGCACCAGCTACGTTTGTCTCCCAACAGTGTGATTTGGAAATACTCACAGGGCAGTAGTCTGGAGGAATTGTAAGGCTCACTTTATTTGTCTTCCGTTTATCAGAGATCACTGTCCTTCATTGCCTGATACCATGTCTTAAAAGTAGATACTTTGCAAATGTTTACCTTGTGATTTTTCTCTATTTTATTTTGAATTAATTATCATGGAATTAAGACTATCATGGGAACCTACTGTTATAGACTGTATTTTTTTAAACTGTACTGGAAATATTTTTACTGAAATGCATTTCATTTTTATTTCATTTCCCTTCATTAATACAGAAAATATCTGAAAAGATGAATTACTTTTCAATAAAACGATTGTTCAATGTCCTTGTTTCTATAGTCCTTTATATTGTATTTATGTGGACCACTGGGAAGAATTTCACTCACACACCAAAAAATCAGTATAATAGATAATGAATAGTTGGCTTCACTCTGTAACTAAATGGATTTGGTAAATCATGCACTTGTTTTCTATCTAAAAAATACTGGTCCAAATGTATAATTTGACAGGTCTGAAATGTGTTATTTCGGTAGTAATACTTTTAACACCTTATTTTCTGATGGCTATTTCCCCTTGTTCAAATCTTTTCAGTGATTCTTGGTCACATGAAATACACAGAGTGAAACAGACAGGTGGATAGATTGATAGTTATTTGACTATTGATAGTCCTTTGACTTTTCTAAACTGAGTATCTTTCTTACCTGATTCAACATTTCCTACTTGATACTTTTAGACATATTTAGTTCTATGTAATTAATATCTTGCATGCCCATAATTGGACTCTGCCAGAACTCTGTTACCCTAACAGATTTTTGGATTTGGCTCTTTTTCACAGCCGTATCCCTGCTGCTTCTCATCCCACTGTATGACTGTGGCAGTGCCCTGAAGTGTTGTGCCAAATAACAAACTGAAGGGAGAATAATTAAAATCATTCAATTATCAAGTGTTTATGGAAAACGAACTATGAGTCAAGAACTGTGCTGCATTATGGAGACATGACAGTGAATCTGACATATATCAAGTATGCTTTCACAAAAATGTAATGTCAAAACGGATTGCTTTGGATTTCTTCCAGAAACTTTAGTCACAGTAAGTATGGAAGACTGGTCTCAGACCAGAGAATGTAGGGGATGGTTTTTCATTTAATAGTTTGTATTTTAAATATCTCAAATACATGTCTTCCCAAAATTTACATGTAAGAAAATAAATTGGTATTTCCTGTATGATAATTACAAATATTTTATCAATGAAAATTTAAGCAACAAGTCTATTTCAAAGGAGGATTAATTGTAAAAGAAAACAGGCATGGGCAGCACATGTCGATCAAAGGAGTAGGGTGCGGACCCCGTGGTGTGTTCAAACCCGGCCCTAGTCAAAAAATGCAAACAAAACAAAAGAATACAAAACAAAAACAGGCACAATTAACAAAAATTGATGAAAGACAAACTTGTGATTACTCGAGATAAACCTAAATGTTATCTCACCGCTACAATAGATGACTATTTAAAAATATATAGACAAACAGGATAAATCAAAAGAAAATGTGAACAGACAGACTTTTGTTTGAGTGAAGAAAGAGAAACAAACTTAAAATGTTGCTATCAAGTCAAGGGTTTCCTGAAGGTTGTTAAGATAAGGGGGTAATTTTAAATTTCAGAATGTTGCTAATTTATTAATGTTTTTTGACTGAGAAGGAGATTCCAAAGAAGGAATCAGAAAGTGAGGCAAAATTAAAATTTCAACTTATTTCTGGTCTTGGTAGAAAATATTACATATTTTTAGTTAAATAATATATATGGGTTTGGATTCATAATTAAATATTTCAAATACAATTTACACTCACAAAGAATTGCAGTAAGATTATAATGTCACAATCACAGCCAAGGATATATAATTGCAAGCAGGAGGTCTTGAAATATAGTTTATTGTAAGTGAATTAAGTGTGATAATATCTATATAACCACATTTATTCATAAATATCATGATAACACCATATATAAGATATATTAGACCATGTGTATAAGAATACATATGTTCTATTATTCTAAAACAAATCATACTGTTTTATTTTTCATTCTTCCCAATCCTATATGTAACCAATTCTCAGGTATTTGTTAATTTAGTTACTTTTTTTTTTTCTTTGAAACACAGTTTCACTTTGTCACCATTGGTAGAGTTCTGTGGTGTCATAGCTCACAGCAACCTAACACTTTTGGGCTCAAGTGATTCTCTTGCCTCAGCCTCCTGAGTAGCTGGGACTACAGGTGCCTGGCACAAAGCCCGGATAAATTTAATTGCTATTGATTGAGCTTCAACACTGAGCTTCAGTGTTTCTGGTTGTGAGACTGAGTAGTGAAAACTAATGAATTAACTCTATGCTTATGACTGGTTTCCCCAACCCTTGGGCCCCAGAACAAATGCTGTTTAGGAACCTGTTAGGAACCTGGCTACCAGCAGGTGAGCAGTGAGCAAGGGAGCAAAGCTCCATGTGTGTTTACAGCAACTCCCCAGTCTCACATCACATCTGAGTCTGCCTTCTGTCAGGTCAGTGATGACGTTAGATTCTCATAGGAGCACGAATCCTGCCATAAACCATACATGTGAGGGATCCAACCCATGTGCATGTTTCCCATGAGAATCTAATTCCTGATGATCTGAGCAGGAGCTGAGCTGGTGATGAAGGGTCTAGTTATAGGAAAACAAGCTCTGAGCCCCCAGTAATTCTGAATTATAGAGAACTGTATAATTATTTCATTGTATATTATTACAATGTAATAATGATAGAAATAAAGTGCACAATAAACATAATGCACTTGAATCATCCTCAAACCATCCCCCACCAATCTGTAGGAAACTTGTCTTTGAAACTGGTCCCTGGTGCCAAAGGATTGAGGTGCACTGCTCACAGACAATGCACCATCATTGGAAAGAGAGGCCAAGCACACACACACACAAGCACTTGATAACCCTTTACTGGGAAAGAATGTGTAGAATAACCAAAAACACTATTCTCACTTTCTTTTGAAACATAGACCATTTATTTATACTTCTAATGATGTCAAAGTAAATAATTTTTGAGAGGAAAATTTTCCACTAATGTTGATGATATTCTTTGTGAAATAATTTTATTCATATATGAACTTAACATTGGTTTATATCAGAATTTGCATTTTTTTTAGTTTGTGTTTTTCTCCTAAATATTTGTCAAAAGTAATAGCTTATAAATGGATAATAAATAAAATTTCATTTCTCTAACATCCTTTTATGACTTTTATCCTGCTACGATAATTCAGAATTAACGATAACTGTCTGTGCCCCCTGGAGTTCTTGTTATGCTCACAGAATATTTTCAGCCAGATAGAAAAGTACAAAATTAGGGAATGGTTATTGGCTTATTCAAATAAGATGACTTTATTCAATGATGTTAACTTAGAGTGTTTTTTACAGATGTGCGCACATTTGAAAATATTTGTGTGTTTTATTGAGTGACTTGAAAGTAAGAACGTTTTGAGTCATGAAGATGACTGCATGAGAAAGTGATCGCTTCTCAGTTTACACAATTATGGGCTGTGTCTCATGAGACTCAAGGTACATTTCAGAAATGTAAGTTTTGAGAAGAAAACATAGGATTTGTGAGAGGAAACAGTGTCAGCTTCAAGGAGAAAAATGACAAAAAGGTGTTGAGCAAAGGTGTCCTCTGTGCTAGAAGTTTGGATATGATTGTAAGGGAAAGAAAACAGCAGCGCAAAAACTATCTGATGAAAGTTCTCCATATTGTGTCACAAAAAGGGGAAAGATTGACTGCCTTGTTTTTTATTTTGTGTGCTTTGTTTTGATTCTTGTTCAAGAAAACAAGAAACATGGACATACCAGAAATTAAGTAAAACTATTTTTTAAAGTCAATAACTTCGTCTCCTAAATTTTCTCACTTTATTTCTTTGCCCAATTTTTTAAAACTACCATGGGGAGGAGGATCAGAAACCATGAGATTAGACATAGGCTCCCATGTCAAAATAACAAAAAAAATAGTGATACGATAGATCCTTAGGCTACTATTTATTGAGGAGTTGCTATATGCCAAGCAGTCTACTAGGAGTTTTATCTACGTTATTACTACCTTTACTTTTCAAAATAAGATCATAAGAGCCACAGTAGTCGTAAATACTATATGGTGTATGGGATGATACAAAGTAAAGGAATTTAAGTAACTTGCTGCAGACTCAGAAAAATTCAAGACAACAGCATCAACTTTTTACCAGTGTGGATTAGATAAAATGCCTAAACCCCTTTTCTATTGTTCTCCAGGGAGGTGTTCCATGCTATGTGTTGCTGTTATAATGACTCTTGGATTAGATATTATCTCAGTCTGTTTGAGCTGCTGTAACAGAATACCTTAGACTATAATTTTCAATGGAATAGAAATTTATCATCTCACAGTTCTGGAGGAGGAGAACTTTAAGATAAAGGAGAAAACATCTTCCAGAACCTTCCTGCATCATGACATGATAGAAGGGCAAAGAAAGGGCCAGAGAGAACTAGAGGGCCAGATTTACCCTCTTATAATAGGAGTATTTCTGCCTACGTGAGTGGAACCTCTATAGCCTAATCACCTCTTAGAAGTCTCAACTCTTAATATTACAAAGGCAATTAAATTTTATATATGAGATTTTGAGGGGATGAACTTTCAAACCAAAGCATCATCCCTTTCTTTCTTTCTTTGTTTTTTTTTTTTTTTTTTTTTGTCTTTTTTAAGACAAAAGCTAAAAATATCCCAGAACTATATTTTTATTGTTTGTATCACATTAGGCCTCAAATTGATTGCAAGAGTAACAGAGTAAGTGGGCTGAGTTTAAATGGATTAAAGTATAAACAGTATTTTATTATTAAGAATGTGTCTGTCTCACAATGCAAGTGGGGAATGGAGCCAACACTGTTGTGTCCGAGGCCCCTGCAGTCAGGGAACTGAGCCAGCTCTCATGTGCTGGGCTATTCTACCAGCAGGAACAGCAATGTGAGATATAACTCCGACGTACAGAAAGCCACAGCCTCATATGGACACTGTCAAGTTTATGCCACTGAGGTTCCTGTAGACCTTAAACTTCTTGCCTAATCACACAGGTAATTTTTTTTCTTTTTTTCTTTTCTTTACTTTTTTTTTTTTTTTTTTTTTTTTGAGACTGGAGTTAAATCAATATATCTCTCATACAGAGTCATATCAATGTCCTTTCATGAGTGACAAAGAATAATAATGCCATCTAATTTGAAACTAATTAGATGGCCAATATGAGATAACATAAAAGTGTCAAAGGTGGAAAGCAATTTCATTTCTTCAATTATATTTAAAACTGTAAACTTTCAGGGAGTAATCTTATATATCATCATTTATATAATAAATGGTTAAATTCTTATAACAGTTTGTTTTTATACATTTTCAGGATTTGAATTATGATTTCACTGTGGCTTCTTGGATTATTTCTATCAGAAGAAAACAATTTATATGTCCAGCTTGCAATTCATAAGCATGCACTACAGTTTTCTAGCAGTAGCAATTCAAAGAATATAACCAATATGCCTGGAAGTGAGGGCAGTAACTAGACTCTAGATTACAACTCCCTGATACGTTTTACCTTCCACAGTATTGATACGGTACAATCCTGGTTTGAGAGTAGTAATAAGTTCAGTGAGGTCCCTAAAGTGGGTAAGAAGTGAGCAAGAACTCAAATGTTTTGCAAATCATGGAATTGGAGGTGGGCAGAGAACGGGATACTAATTTATTTGGAGATTTGGTGAGAGTAATGTAAAGAAAAGACATTAGAGCTGGGAAAAATATATAAAATATATCAGATAATAACCATAAAGTGTTTTAGTTCAGAGTATTAATTGTTATTGGAAAATCACGTCTAAATATTTGCATTTCCTAAACCATCCTTTCCAAACACTCTTCAACCTCACCCTCAGAGATTCTGAAGGAGTAGTGCTTGGTGCAATGATTTCCATTTCCAGCTAATTCACAGTTATTGCTGATGCTGTTTATACATGCCGTAAGCAGAATAATGATCCCCAAAGATGCCCATGTCATAATTTTTGAAACCTGAGAGTATGTTATGCTACATGGTAATGAGGAATTAAGGTTGCAAGTGAAATTAAAGTTGTTAGTCAACAAACTTTAAATTAAGATGATTACCTTCTAGCGGGAGGGAGGGTAATGGGTCGGGCCACATCTATGGGACTGCAGTGGTTTGTCTCTATTCATGGAGTCCCAAACTCTGTTGTCACATGTGTTATGGCCAAGATTTCCTATGGGTCTAAAACTGCCTTATCACTGTCCCGTTGAAGAAGAAAGCTTTCCCCATGCAAAGCTGGAAGCAATCTCTATTTTAAAAGGTGAATCCTGAAGATAGAATGAGAAGAGGGCATGATATTTTTTTTTTCCCTTTTATTAAGTTTTATACACATAGATCATGAATACATTTATGCATATGTGGGGACAATGTGTTGATTTTTTTATATACAATTTGGAGTGCTTACATCAAACTAATTAATATAGCTTTCACCTCATTTACTTGATCATTGTGTTAAGACATTTCTGTTGTATACTTGATAGATTTGACTTGTACCTTTGCAATATGCTCCCTAGGTGTGGTCACACCGTTTACCCTCCCTCTATCAAACCTACCCTCTCCATTTCTCCACTTCATCCTGTGCTACAGTTGTGATCTATTTTTCATAAAGAAAGTGTGAGTGAATTTCAATTGGTTTCATAAAAGTACTGAGTAATTGGATACTTTTTCTTCCATTATTGAGATACTTTACTAAGGAGAATATTTTCCAGCTCCATCCATGTAAACATAAAGGAGGTAAAGTCTCCATATTTTTTAAGGCTGCATAGTATTCCATGGTATACATACACACAATTTATTAATCTATTGATGGGACGATGGGCATTTGGGCTTCTTTCATGACTTGGCAATTATGAATTGAGCTGCAATGAATAATCTGTTGCAAATATCTTTGTTGCAAAGTGATTTTTGGTCTTTTGGATATACTCCTAGTAGAGGAATTGCAGGATCAAATGGTAGGTCTATTTTTAGATCCCTGAGTGTTCTCCAAACTTCTTTCCAAAAGGAAGCTTCTCTGAAGAAGACAGACGCATGGTCTGCAGGCACATGAAAAAATGCTCATCATCTTTAATCGTCAGAGAAATGCAAATCAAAATCACTTAGAGATATCATCTAAATCCAGTAAGTATAGCCCACATCACAACATCCCCAAACTACAGATGATGTGGATGTGGAGAAAAAGGATCAGACGGGTTT